>JAPSES010072629.1:0-10895 GCA_029822895.1 Maxillicosta whitleyi | reverse complement strand
TGTGTGTGTGTGTGTGTGTGTGTGTGTGTGTGTGTGTGTGTGTGTGTGTGTGTGTGTGTGTGTGTGTGTGTCTTTTTTAAAGGTGAGATATAAAACCTTTTTATGAGGCAAAGGGGTCCTGCTATATGTTCAATTTTGTCACTGGGGAGCTTTCTGAATGTGGCCCCGACTTCTATTTTTCATCATTTTATCCTGTTACCATCACCTTTCTTCAGATGTAGTAATGTGTTTACTATTTGCATTTCAAATCTCCTTGTTCTTCTGGCTGACAGAAGTACTTCAGATGATGGATTGAGTTTAGACGTGTCTACCTTTTTGTTTTGTGATTATGTGTGTATTTATATGTGCGTGTGTGTGTGTGTGTGTGTGTGTGTGTACTTTATGAACTAGAGCAACACTTGGACTCTATTTTGGCACATCTGATGATAATTTATTTACATTTTTTGCAGTGTGTTTTCAAAAAAAAAAAATTAAAAATCTACAAGCTTTTTACACCCATTCATCTTTAAGGACACTCCTTTTTATCTGCCTCTTTCAATCTGTGTCCTTGTGTCACTAAGTGTTTTTCAACTAGACTGACCTTTTTCTCAGGAAAATAGTTCACCTCAGAGTTCAGGGCGTGAAACAATAATGGAAGTTTAACTAAAACGGTTGAGAACGACGGGAGAGAAAACCATTTCATTGAAATGCTCTTTCTATTGCCCAGCTCCAGTGAATAAACTGTCGTGCTGTTTTATTCGTTAGACTGTCATTCAAAGCATCAATGCACCTTTTTTATTCTTACAGTCAATTTCTTCTTCATTTCTGTCACCTTGGAACTTTCAACAAACAGTTCTGATTAAATGAAATATTCACTGTTGTAGAAAAAACACACACAAATTCTACAAAGCACCAGAGCAGGAGTTTTAACTTTTACAAATAAGTGTTCAAATGTTTGACAATTATTATTTTTTTTTTATTCTTAATGTTGCAATTTTATTCTGAAAGTGGTATTGCAACTTTATCTTTTATCCCACCCTAAAGTAAATTTAAAACATCTTTGTTCTATTTTGTTTCTTCCTTATATGACCCTTGTCCATCATAACAATGCCTTTTCAGCTACTTTCAATTAAAGTGTTCACCTACAATATGCATACTCAACCATAAGCACACTCATAACACTTTATTATATACAATGCATTAAGTTAAAGCCATGACTGTATATTCTTTCTGAACTACACATTTATAGAAAATTCTGATTCTTTAAACACCATACCTTCAGTTAAAGCTCAGAAAATCCTTATGATATGAACCAGTGTTTTTTCAGCCAATCCATCCTGCATCACTATCACACACTGAACACTCCCCATCACTAATAAACTCATCTAGATTTGTAAAACCAAAAAATGGCAGCATAGTAAAACAAACGCGTGGCTGTAGAATGAGCAATATTATAGGTACTTCACAGGTTTGACTGTGGGCGGTGTCCATATTGCAGCTGTACAGAGAATGAGCATGATAATGGAAACACAGAACAGTGTGTGTGTGTATGTGTGTGTGTGTGTGTGTGTGTGTGTCTTATGTGAAGGTGATGAGGAATAGGAAATGAAAACAGAAGCCGCAGAAAAATGGGCGCCTATGCAAATCAACATGATGGATGCAAATTAAGTACCTGAAGTTGCTTATAGCAACATCAAGGTAGACAGGCCATAAAATTGAAAATTCATAGAAACCAGTGAACCACTGCTCAGTTTAGATATTTACAAAAAAAGACATGAAGTTATCTTCAGTGCGCAGAAAGATACAGTGTTATGTCAAGTTAGAAAATAAAAACTCTGATGGTATTTCAGTAGGGTTTGTTAGTACATTTAATGCAGGCGTGTCAAACATGCGGCCCAGGGGCCAAAACCGGCCCGCTAAAGGGTCCAATCCAATTAGTGAAATACAAAAATTATTTATAATGAAGATATTAACCATCAAAAATGTTCAAATAATTTTAGGTCAGATCAATAAAACACTATCATAATAACCTATAAATAATGAAAAATGCATTTTTTTTTCCCTCTTTGTTTAAGGTTTTTAAAAAAAAATTAATTACACAATAATGATAACAATCGTAACAAATATGAAGAACCAGAAATGTCTCAAGACAATTAAGTGTAGTTGTACCAACATTCTACCTGTTATTAAATATTTAGTGTACTTGTAGATCAACTGTGATCTGTAAGTTATAATGAACACGTGAAAATGAGGAACTGAGGCCAAATAATGGTATAAATTGTAAAAAAAAAATTGCACTTTAAAATTTTTTAATTTTTGTTCATGTTATTCCTCATGTTTTTAAAGAATAGTTTGTAGATGTAAACATTTTAATAATACAATTTTTACTTTTTTCACACTAAAACATAATAAGTACACATATAATTGTGGAAATGATATAATTTATATATTATTATGCTATTATTTTAATGATCCCACTTCAGGTCATATTGGGCTGTATGTGACCCCTGAACCAACATGAGTTTGACCCCCCTGGTTTAATGTCTAATCAGTGCGTTTTTTGATGTGTATCTGGTTCGTTCTGTATCTGTTCTGGTTTGTTACCATTTTGTTGTTGGCTTTTTTGTCTTTTGGGGGGAAAAAAATGCAATCTGTTACACACACGCAGGCTTTACATTGACTTGCATGAATTTCCTGCAGACTTACTCAGACATAAATATATGTTACATGTTATGTTAGCTACATGTGGTCGGAATGCATGGGAAAATCATGGTGCGTGTCTTCAAGTCAGCAAGAAAGTTCCAGGCAAACAGCTGTCACCACCACAGAGCCCATATAATACAATAACCCCCCTCCCCCTCCCCCCTTCACTCATCTTTACAGACACTGTTGCAGGAGACTCAAGGTCTCACTAGCAGGAAGTACAAAAATCATTTACGTCCTTGTTGTGAACATTTTGAACAAGGACATAATAAATTAACCTCCTCCGTTGCCCAGCAGGACTGCTGCTGCTAAAAGTGAATTTCATATAATTTATTGTATATAGTATTTGTTCTTCCTGTGTTCCATGCAGAAGTCAATCCTTCTGAAATTGCTCAAGAAAGCCCTGTACATGACTGACCTGCAGTTACGTCCTTCATGTCTCTAAAGGATGTTAACCTACACAAAACAGAGTAACACAATGACATAAACAAAGTCTATACTAACGCTAAATTAGCAAACGATTGGTTTTTATTCCCAAATGCACTCAAATAGGGCATTAGTGACTTATTTTTTTTTTTTTTAGATGGACTTATTTATCGATAAAGTCGAAGTCGGGTCGAGTCGTTGTGTGATGACGTCATCACATTGACAGCGGAAGAACAACGCAGACACACAGCTGTTCAACAATGAACAACTAGTACTAACGTTCACTGTAACATTAATAATGTCCAGTAAAAAGCAGAATAAAACACTCTACAGACATAAGCGTCAACAGTCCTCCTCAAACATTTTAACCAAAACAAAACACAGACTAACACCGTGGATTTTCTTTTAAATGTAAGTGAACAACATAAAGTGGGAAAAGTGTAAGACAGCGGCAGCCAAGACACACACCATGTTAGAGAAAAGAGAGCGTTGTCTTCATCAAATAAATGAACAGAATAATCCAAACACACTGTCTGTCCACATTATTATTCAGTATCGGTGCTTCCGTAGTTTACAGAACATTATTTAGGTCATAGTTTTTGGAGATTACAGTCATTTTAGTTCCTACTCTGAGTCGTCTTCTCCCTTCAGCTGTACGCTAGTGATGCACTAGTCTTTTTTTTTTTTTTAGTAAAGTGATATTTTTTGGACCCACACCAACCCGACCCTGGTCTGCTGATCCGATGTATCACTACCTCGTGCTCCATGTTCTCATGTAGAAAGATGATAATATCGACATGCGCTGAACGAAGGCTTACACTGTGGGAGAGAGAGAGAGAGAGAGGGAGAGAGAGAATAACACAACAACTCCACCAAAGTAATGTCAACTTGTGCTGCAGACGTTGACGCATCAACCAACTGGCTTTTCTGTTAATGCCCTACACTATAATGCAGATATATTTTTTGTCATGTAATGCTAAATCTTTCATCATTTCATTAATTAATGTGTTTTGAGCAGATGAAAAAAAACTAAACTTTTATGTAATAGCAGATTAAATACATTAATAATGTTGATCATGGCAATACAGCAATTGTCATGTACACTAGTAATAAAAAAATAAATTCAATATGTACTGCTCAAAAAGGAGTGGGAAGAAGAAAACATATTAAATCCCACCGCCACCTCTCATTTATATAATCTAACACATTACATTTGCTTTGTTAATGATAAAGTTACATCTGTTTAGAGTCCTAAGAATGCAAATAACAGTAAGGAAAACTGAACAAATCTGGATGATACTGACTTTGTACTGTGTTAAATATATAACAAATATATGACACCCCCCTGAAAAATAAATAATTGGACTATCTAGCTACATACTGACATAGAATCAAGCATCATCTATGAAACAATATACATTTCATTGAGATGAGCATGTCATGGCATTTATTAACACTATTTTATTTCTATGCATTTGTTAATGTCATAGCCAGATGCCAAAGACAGAATTGTGGTGGTGTACTGTGTGTTTGTGTTGGCCTAGTCTGCTTACTTATTTGTTTACTTTTATGGATGTTAAGAAAAGCTAAAGCTAATGTCTCATACAGAACATACAGACACAGGACTATTTTTGTGGCAGTTCCCAAATGATTTTTCCCTACTTTTTTCCAGTTTATCACCATTTTTTAAATATTATCTCATGTATTTAGCATTTTGTGGTGAACATCAGGTGTTTTCCTATATTTAAATCACTGATCATGTAAATGTGTATTAAAGCTCAGATTAAAGTTGTTAATATATCAAAAACAGGTAAAAAGTTACTTTTTCAGCAAAGATATCATTAACTGAACATAAACTAGTCTCATTGATCTAATTCAGTGGGTTTTACTGGTGAATCAATGTTGTAGAAGATGACGGTGTTTCCATGGTAACTACGGAGCCTCTGAATGTCCAAATGGGTCATATCTGATGACCACAAAAAAAGATGACAAACTGTATTTTACACCAATTCTTTACATGGATTGATAGGATTAGTGGATCAACAAGTACTAAACAGTTTAAATCTGTTGATGGTTTTGGTTGTCAGTGGATGTTTGGATCTTTATGGGTCAAAAGGTTGAGACCAGATAATATGTGGCATTAAAAGCATTGTACCACATTTGATTTACTTTGGCAATAAAACTGAAAAAACAAAATCATATTCAATGTTAATAAATAGTCAAAGAAAGCGATGGATGTATACAGATCAAGAAAGGGATAATTCTCAAAATAAATATTAGTTTATTTAGACTTACTCATAGTTAGAGAATGTTCTAATGTGTTTTCTTTTGTTCCTGTTGTTACAGATGTTTGAAGTTACTAAACACTGAGATCTCATCTAGATACAGCCGTGAAAATGTCAGACCATTAAGTTAATGGATGCATTCAAGCAGGAATTTTACAACAAATGACAGTAATGATGGTAATTATAAATCAGACGGTGCATAGGCAGTATTATCTTCACATTTATGATTGCTTTTCCAATAAAATCCTCTTTGTCTGAAACAAGGCCAAGACATTGGAAAAAACTGATCTTGAGTGTAAGATTACTTTCTGATCTCTGAGCAAAACTGAAGGTCTGAGGGTAAGGAAGCAAAATGTATGTGTATATCTGACACAACAACACTTTGTACCAGTGGACTTAACCCCGTATTGGACAAGTGAATATTTTTTGGTAATTTCTGCATATATTATAGTGAGAGTCCAATGTGGTCTACAGGGTCTAAGGTTGTTTTCTTTTGTTTTTTATCTCATGCTTTTACTTTTTATTTTTATTGCTTCCCCGCTGTAATGCTTTTAATGCTTTATGTAAAACACCTTGAATTGTCTTGTAGATGAAATGCACTTTATAAATAAACCTGTCTTGCCTTTTACCTTACATATTTTTTTTTTATTTTTATTTTTTTTATCTATGTGTCTTGTTTTCTTTCTTTTTTTTTTTTTTGCCACTTATGGGTAAGGAACCAAATATGGTAACTCCATTAACTAATCACAACAATAAAAAAAAAATGGAAACATTTCACAAAAGTAATGAAGTCTTGTTATGTCCTCCAATAACACACTCTGAATGTCAAAGTATTTCTATGAGTGTCCTATAAAGGGTTAAGAAAAAGCTTTCCTGATGATTGAAACATGCACAAGTAATGGAAAATTAGTCAATTCAGAAGAAAGGAAGGATTTATAATTACTGTAATAATGACAATTCCTCTTTCATTCAGGCTCTTGTGATTTCAAGGCTATATTGGATACTTTCGTTTGTCATCCCGTGCTGTTTGTTCTTCTCTCTCCATCTTCAGCCCTCACCGATATCAAACTCTGGGCGATCGACCGTCAGATTTTCCAGACCATCATGATGAGGACTGGTCTCATCAAACATTCCCAGTACACAGACTTTCTCCGCAGGTACAGCTCCTACATACAGTTAACAGTTTTAGGCAATCAACACATTAGAATGACTCACATCTCTCACTTTAACCTCTCCTCTCAGCGTTCCCTCTTTCCAGTCGCTACCTGAGGACATTCTCAGCAAAATGGCTGATGTTTTGGAGGAGGTGATACTTTTCAAACACTCACTCTTTTCTATTATAAGCACTTTCAGAGACATACATTATCTGTAGCTGCCATCTGTGCCTCCCATCTGATACATAGGAAGCATTAGAAAACTGTAATCGATAGGTATTCTGTACACACATTTCACATTTTTATCTCCTCTCTTTCAGACTCATTACGGTGACGGTGATTACATTATCCGTCAGGGCGCCACTGGAGACACATTTTTCATCATCAGTGAAGGACAGGTGAGGAAGACGAATGGCGAGGAAATAAATGTTCCTGACTTTGACCTGTCAGGAAGGGTAAACAGGAGCACAATTAACAAAGACTGAGAGGGACATGAAGGGGAAGCAAGTAATTTTTCACTGTCTGAAAATAACTTATTTTCTGAGAGAAAAGTGTGAAAGCCAGGTGTCAGATAGGTGAGAAAGTTGGCATCTGTGTGTAGTTTGTCATTTTTGTTCTTTACAGGTGAAGGTGTCTCAGCAGAACTTATCAAATGAAGAGCAGGTGATGGAGAAGAAGCTGTCCAAAGGGGATTGGTTTGGGGAGCAGGCTCTGCAAGGGTGAAACATACACTCCATTCATAACAGTTTGGATTTCTGACCTGAAATGAAGAAATGTCAACTTAACCCATAAAGACCCGGTGCTGCTTTTGTGGCACTTCCCAAATCAGCTTTTCTATCTATTTAACCTTTCAGAAGTGATTTATCACCATTTTCCTATATTTATGTAACTGATTGTGATGAAGTTCACAAAAGCTCAGATTAAAGTTGAGGGTTATAATATCAGAAAAAGTGACTTTTACAACAAAATATATCATTAACCGAACATAAACCAAGTGTTTCCATTCACTTTCATTGATCCGACTCCATGGGTTTTACCGGTGAATCAATGTTGTAGAAGATGACGGTGTTTCCACAGTAACTACGGAGCCTTTGAACATTCAATTGGGTCATATCTGATGAGCATGAAAAGATGAAATTGGATTTTACACCAGTTATTTACATGTATTAATAGGATAAGTGGTTAAGATGTTATTAAATGTTTAGAACAGTGGGTGGTTTTGGTCACCAGTGGCTGTTTGGGTCTTTATGGGTTAAACAAATGTGGCATTACCCTTCACCATTTTTGGCATCTTTACACTGTTAAAAACTAAAAGTCAGTTTGTTATATATTTATATATATATTTATACATATTGAACCATTTTCATATATTACAGGGTTTTTTTTTTGTTTGTTTTTTAAATGACCCATATGTTTATAGTTGTTCGGTCACCCTTTCAACTTTGGCTTAGTCTTAATGCTTAGACTGGAACTAACTTCTAACCTGGCTCCATCCAAAAATGTGCCCAATTAAAACCATCACTCACTGAATATAATATATAAAACATTGTTTACATACATTTGTTCTATATTATCATCAAGTTTTATTCTTCAAAGATAAACCGGGTGTCTGGTTATTTAGATAAGTATCAAAATAACAGTGCATCATAATCTTCATTTGTTGCATCAGCTGATAGTTTACATTATAGCTCTGTTAGCTTAGCTCTGTCTTTAGACAAAAAAACAGCCACAGTAAAACCACATAACACATCTGTTTTCTGTATAGTTTGTGTCGTCAGTAGCTGCACTAAAGATCTGCTTGTAATTGTTCAAAGTAGGTCATAACTGCCATGATTTATCCGTGGTTTGAGCCATGAGTCAACAAACAAACATAATAACATCCCATAATTACTTCATACCTCAGTAACCCACATAATCAAACCCACCAGTGTAGAAGGAATGTTGTGATTTCAGCATCAAACTTCATTCTCTTCATTTAAAGCATCAGTTCTTCCAGATTTTAAAAGTTGTTTCTAAATGGTTCTCATCCCGTGACCTTAGTTTTCCCCAAAGTGACTTATTACTCCCTCTAGTAGTCACTTAAATCTATCAGGCTGTGTGAATAAATTAAAATGTTATCATTACAATCTTCTATTAAACTCATAACTCTCAAAGCTTTGTTCTAAAAACTCTACTGATAATTTGAGATCATTTTTGATACATAAATGTTTAATATTAAAAAGTTTGACATACAGACACCAGACTGGTGCCAAATATACTTCTGTTAGAATAGAATAGAATACGATAGGATAGGATAGGATAGGATAGGATAGGATAGGATAGGATAGAATAGAATAGAATACAATAGAATAGAATACAATAGAATAGAACACCTTTATTATCATCATCAGAGTGTCATAAAATTCCGAGCTTCCCCATAAAGTACACACATACATATAGAGTAAATTGAAAATGTATAAAAAGTTGTTTTTTTTTAAAGTACAATACAATATACAATATGCAAAAAACACTATATACAATATGAAAAGAGCACCTAGTTGCAATATACATACAAAATTGCGTAGACCCTGAATGGAGAATACAAACAAGATAAAACCTAGTAGGCAAAACAAGGACAGTAAAGTGACTAAAGTATGAGCATGCAGTGGTGTACTAATCATGTGTAACATTGTAACCATCATTCAAGTGTAAGTTATGAATGTTACAGAAAAACCTGAATCATTCCTTCAAAACATTTATGAAAATACAAAAGTAGGGAACAGTGTGTAGCAAGTAAACAAACATAAACAAGGTCAAAATAGCTGAATGTCTTTCAGTGGCTCTTATGAAATCTATGAAAACAAAGCCTCCATTTAATCCCAGATGCCTCTCTCTTCTTTGAAGCGAGGACGTCCGCACAGCCAGTGTCACAGCCGTGGGGGATGTCACATGTCTGGTCATCGATAGAGAGTGAGTGAGTCTCCCTGTTATCCAAACATACTTATTTGATACGGTGGCAGAGCCTGTGGTTTCAAGCACAGACGGGCTCTTTTTCACTTTCCGTTTGCCCTTTAAAGGCCCTTGCGTACTTGTTGGTTTGAATACTAATGTGTATGCATCCTAGGTCCTTCAAGCAGCTGATTGGAGGACTGGAAAATGTCAACAACAAGCAGTATGACAGCGATGAGCTCAAGGCAAAGTAAGTCAGAGTTCACCTAAGTATTCTGGGCCGCTCCTCATAATGATTTCTGTTAACTCCTTTTCAGGCAGTTATCAGTACTGTTTTTAATTTCCTTAGAGGATATGACTGTGTTCTTTCAGTTCAGTGATGTTCCTCCTGTTAAAAGGGAACGTTTGGGCTCTTTGTGCGTCACCTTTGGGATAGAAGGAAGAATAAGTCTTGGTTTCTTTCATCCTTGATGTCTTCTGTATGTTCTTCTGTAGACTTCAAGTAGAGGCAGACTTCTTTTCCAGTGTGTCGCTTAGTGATTTCAACATCATCTGCACTCTGGGGGTGGGAGGTTTCAGTCGTGTAGAGCTGGTGAGTGTAAGAAATAAATAAACAAATGTGCCTAGGGTGCTTTGTCATCATTTCGTGCATTCTGTAGCAACATTTTATGAGTTTCTGTACTATACGCACCCAGGTTCATTTGAGGAACGAGTCCCATCGATCATTTGCCCTGAAGGTGTTAAAGAAACGCCACGTTTTGGACACAAGCCAGCAGCACCACATCCTGTCAGAGCGTCGCATCATGTTGGAGGCACATAGTCCTTTCATCATCAGGTCAGACTGTGTGTGCTGCAAAGGTCACAGTGAAGAAAATAGACACACTGATGTGGATCCATGTGATGAGTATCAGTGGCTTTTGCTGCTCTGTCTCCATCAAGCATCTGAGGGATAATTACTGTTTACTGCAGAGAAAAATAGCCACTAAAATAAACTTCTGATTCCTGTTATCAGTTTGTGCAAATTAGTGCAATAACTCACCCTGCTCATTTCAGTATTTGGGGAGTAGGGTGTAATTTTCATGATTTGGGATATGACTTTTTCCACAATGAATTCATGGCAAGAAATTATAAAAGAATGTGTAGCTTTCTGTGACTGGGGTATTTACTCAATGCATATGCAGTTCATACAGTGACTAAAATATTCCTAAATTTACCTCCACCAAGGAGGTTATATTTGTTATGTTTGTCTGTCCGTTTGTTAGTTAGCAACATAACTCGAAAAGTTATGGATGGATTTTGATGAAATTTTCAGGATTTGTTGGCAATGACACAAGGAAGAAATTATTAACTTTTTGGGGGTGATCCGGAAGAAATCCTGGATTCTGGATCACTTTGAAATTTTTGTTAACATTGGGGTCAA
>JAPSES010072608.1:0-10896 GCA_029822895.1 Maxillicosta whitleyi | reverse complement strand
AAACCCAGTGTGTCCATCCACTGGTACTGATCCAACTCCATGGGTTTTACTGGTGAATCAATGTTGTAGAAGATGATTATGTTTCCATGGTAACTATGGAGCTTCTGAATGTCCAAATGGGTCATATCTGATGACCACCCATAATTCATGTAATTAAAAGGTCCACTGCGATGCATTTATGGTGATATATTTTTGTGCCTCTCTTGTTTATAATTAATACACAAAGCACAATTAATGTTGGAAGCAGGACCAATCCCAAATCACCCTTAGCCCTTCTCCTACCCCTTCAGTGTAGCTATAACCACAGGTGACAACTTTGTTTCCGACAGAATTCCCCATGCCATCAGCAGATGAACTGTCTCAGTTCCATGGGCTTTGTTCATCTTCTTGAAGCTGTCATCTATAAACTGTACAAATACCGTCTAGAACATACTGAATAAATGATGTTTACAAAGAAAATACATACATTTGTGTGTTTGTTTCATCACACTGCTGCACTCTTTCGATGCGTTTACCTCCATCTTGCCGATGATTCAAACTGAATTATGGGAGATTTGTCATACCTCTCAATTTGTGGTGTGGTCTTGAAAATTTTCCATTTTGGGGGCCAAAGAGCCCCCTTAGTCCTTTCCCTTTGACTCATTGAGAATCTGCACACCCCTACCACTTTATGTGAACATGCAAAATGGGGGGAGGACCGAGGGCTGAACTGGGATTGGACCTTTAAGCTTTAGTACGTCGGTTTTTTATGTTCAAAGTTACAGTAGCTTGCAAAAGTATTCACACCCCTTGAACTTTTCCACATTTAATCACGATATGACCATAAACATAAACTTATTTAATTGTAATTTTATGTGAAACACCAACACAAAGTGGCATACACTTGTGAAGTATAAACAAAATGATACATAATTTTAATATTGTTCAACAAATAAAAACCTGAAAAGTACAGTGTGCAAAAGTATTCATCCCCCTTTTCTCTCAGTTCAACCAATTGCCTTCAGAAGTTGCCTAATGATCGAATGATGACCAGTCCACCTGTGTGTGATCTAATCTCAGTACAAATACAGCTGTCCTGCATCTTATTTCACACCCTTACTTTACTGTATCACGGGTTTCTCTCCGCTTGTCAATTTAATACTTTTAAAATTCTCCCTACAACAACAACACAATACAATCTCTGTTACTCAAAACAAAAATATGACTCAGCCTCTGCGCTATATTTGTCTCACAGAAAACAGATTGTTCATGCTCTAATAGAAGGGAAGGATTAAGTGTTGTACATGCTTAGAAAAGAACTTCTCCATTTTTTTCACGCAGAAAAATGAGATCAGACAAAAACGCCAAATCACTATTTACTTAGGGGTCATCCATTTTTTTTTCAACATTTTCAAGAGCGTACAAAACGTATGCCTGGGGGAGGGGGTTAATGAGCGATGTACGCTTTCAAAATGTCAAATAAATGTCGATACCCAAGACAAAAATAACGTCTCAGAAAAAGTTGTGCCGAAGGGAGGATCGAACCTACAATGGTAGAAACTCTAGCCTTGTGATTATGCACTGCCCCCCCCCACAGCCTGGCAGTTATCAGCAGATCATGAGCCAATCCTAAACCAGTCCCTTCTCACTTCCACTTAACTATAGTGTCCCTACAAACGGAGTTCCACTCGCAGCTTTGGAGGGCACTCCTGATTAAGGGGGAGGGCATAAAAGTGACACCGCATGAGTGGGACGCCCTCGCTACCTTACCAGAAACAGGAAGGAACCGTTACCATGGAGATGGACAGAGGTGTTGCCTGTGCAGCTGTCATGTGTTCAACAGGTTAAGCAGTGTTCTAGTTAGTGCAAAGTGGCATAGCTAATGTTCTCCAGTACACTTATACAGTATATTATACTTATATAGTCCAGTGTAGCGACATTTTGACTGTAATTGTTTGCTCAGATCAAATGTGAAAAATGTTGTTTCACACACGCGCAGGCTGGACTTTAAGCAAATCAGCTCCAAAGGCAGAGCCGGAATTATCTGGGCTTAGCTAACTGAAAGGTTTAAACTTTCTACCTACATACAAAAATTCCCCTTCTGGTACCCCTAAAATGGAAAAATTTTTTGCTCAAAATTTAAAAAGCTGCGGCGCACCGCAACCACTGCCCCCAGTCGCTGTGCTCCTGCAATACCCCTACTCTAAAATAAGGTAGAACCGTGTTAAGGGTAGTGAGAATGCATAAAGAATACATACTATTGAAAACATTAAGTATGAGGTAGATGACGTTCATTTGTGCACACAGACATTTGTGCATTTGCTACAAACACCTTTAGGGACAATGTGATCATCTGTAAATTTGTGTCATTTGTTGGTGATCTTTCATAAGTTCTATGATTTAGTTTGAGATGTATCCTGAAGTCAGTCTGAAAGGAGACAAAGGTGTGCGTTTGATCTAAAATAGATCATTGGAAGAAGTAGACAAATGATCGTTCTTCTATTGTCTGGACGGGATTTCTTCTGCAAACCATCAGCAGTCTGCACCAATGAAGACTCCATATTTAAGGGTCTGACAGACACTTCCCCTCAGAGATAATCAGTTTGGGACTCACCTTAATATGACAGGTGTGAAGGTGCAAACGGAGGGTTAGTGGATAGGGGAGGGGTTTTCTGAAAGAGTACGTTTTGTACGCTCTTGAAAATGTTGAAAAAAATGGAGGAACCCTTAAAAGAAAAGACCAGAAAAAAAAGCAAGTGATGTCTTTATTAATATGCAATATGTCAGACTAAGTACCATGAGGAAGTGTAGTGTAGTATAAGATGCAAAAGGGAGACATTTTTTTCCTAATTTGCTGAAATACCATCTAGTTTTAAAGGAGCCCAGGATGAAAATAAATGATTTGATGGTGTTCACACAGAAGATTTAATAACCTGTCTTATTCACGGTGTTATTCGTAATTGTGCTTGTCAAAACGAAGCACAAGCCGATAATAAAAAGACTCTTTCAGTCTCTGTAGAGTTTTCCATTATCGTAACGCTGTTTCACACTGGAAACCTTCGCTGTGGGAGCGTTGACAACAATCTCCTTGGGCTCAAGGGGAGGGAACGCACAAAAACACCTCCTCCCAGACGTGGCTGAGGTGACGTGTGAAGATCTCAGGTGGATTTGAGGTGAGCTGAGTCAGACAGATGTGGAGATGTTGATTTGTGCCTGGGAGGCTTTGGGAGTCCCACATAAACCAGTGAGCCGAGCAGAACTACACTTACAGTAAGTGTAGATGTGTAGTTTCAGTTTCAGTGTTACAGATGATTTACAGTTTTAATGGAATCATTTCTGGCGACGGCGACCGAAGACGAAACCTGACTGAAAAACACACTTTCTTTTTTAAAAATGTATACTGTGTTTGACTGGAAAAACACCTTCACAATTAACATATTACAATAAACAAGCAGGTTCTCCAGAGGAATAATACTTAAGTGTTTTTTTGTTTTGTTTTTTCTTTTACAATTTTCAGAAAATAACCCCTTAATTCAATATACTGTCGACACTACATGTACAAGAATATTGGAACACATCACACTTACAACATTACCATTGAAATATTAGTTTAATTTCAACAGTTGAAGACTTAAATTTAATCATTAGTTCATGTTTTAAGATTCTTTTGTTTCACTTAGTAAGTTTTTAGGATAGTATGGGTTGGTTGTAACATCTTGGTGACAGATTTATGAACACAGGCCTGAGGTTTTCCTTTAAACACAGCTTTAAATACACATTACACATAGATCAACCACAGCACATCAAACATAAACACACTGTCAGTTTAAGGTTTTATGTAGAGTGGAGGATCACATCTGCTTAAATTCAGTCATATCACTCCAGCCCTTTTTTTTTTTTTTTTTTTTTTTTTTTTGGTGACCCCACCCACATAGCCCACAGGATCAGCCCATACACTGTAAAAAAAAAAAAAAAAAAGTCTCTAAAAACAAGATAAAAACCCTAAATTAGAGGGAAAATGCTCTAAAAAAACAAGTTAAATTATCTGTCCATGCAAGATAATTTCACTTGACAACATTCTTGAATTAAAGTCATTAAATCTAGAAATAAATATGTCTACAGATGTACGAACACTTAGAATAAGAAATTAGCTCTTAAAACAAGATACATTATCTAACATTTCTAAATCTAAGCTTGTTTTTATCTTCGTAAGAACCAAATATTTGCAGTGTGGATTAAGGATCAGTTTACAAGGACAAAAGTCATGTGTGTTGGAATGTCTGGCCCCTTTTCCTTCTTGGTGTGGGTCCTTAGTAACAAGTAATCAGATCAAATTAAATTAAATTTATAAAAATGAGACACATTCTGACATATTCTTGGAGCTTCCAACAAAAGAACACACCAACAACACCATGTTAAAAAACAAATAGGACCAAGGGTCCTGTAGTCCAACGGCAGATTTAAAGACAGAAATTGACATTCGTTTGACCTTTCAAGGTCACTCAAGGTTAAAGGTCATACCACCAAATGAAAGCCCATATATGACTTATGACAACAGTAATTATCAATGTTTTCAACTGTTTTGAAGTTTTAGCAATTTGAAATGTGTACCATTGGGTAGCTTAGTTACGCCACTGGCTTTGGTGCGGAAGATGGCCGGTTCCAGTCCCAGGTGGGCCCTTGGGTAAGGTCCTTTACACTATACATCCCTTTACCTGTAGCCCAGTGCTTCTCATTTATTTTCTGTTACACCCCTCTTCCCCAGCAACAACAAAACAATCCCCCCCCCCATGTTGTTGTTTACTGAAATGTGTCCCATTATAAACCAATGGGGATTGTTAACATTAAAAAAAATTATAAAAAAATCAATATTTCCCAATTCTATAAACAAACTTGACAGACCGTACCCCATAACAAATATGACAGCCTTCTGACTGACTGTTTTGGAAAAGATTCTTAAAAAGTTGTTTATGAATAACGGACAGACACAACAGACACCAGTAGTCCGTTAGACCTTTCAGACCATTGGACTAAAAACAGTGTCAGTTGATAATAATTATCACTGTATATGTAATTCCATATTTCTTTTAAGTGTAGAGGCTGATTTTTCTTCCTGGTTTTGACTCGGACAAAACCGATCAGTTACTTGTGGTTTAAGATGTTTGTTTAATGTCAGAACAAGACAAATATTTCACAAATTTAAAAGTAGAAGAACTTCAATAATTAGAAAGATAAACATTACATTATAAGACACAGTAAAATTATGTAACAAATAATGGACATTTTAGAGGACAGTGTAAACAAAATTAACTCTAAAGATGAAATAAAAATTATTATTGCAGTGACATTTATTGAAATATAAAATTATACTGTGACACTTATGATTGTTTTGTGGCCCTTATTTTAATGTGTTCGAATACTAAGTAATACTAATAATAAGTTAGAGTTTGGCTTTGACAACGTAAATGAAAGAAACATGTCACACTTTGACATAAAGACAATAGCTTGATCAGTCTGACATTTATATAAGTGTGTGTGTGTGTGTGTGTGTACATCCAGTGCGTCGAATCAAATCACCATTTAGCTGTAAACATTGAATGAATTTGCCATTTTCCTCGGCTTCATCCAGTCCAAGTCACATGTATGTAGACATTTTTCTTTTTTGTAAGTGGACCTTTGTCGACGTTCACAGTAGTAAAAGCAGGAAGAAAAAACTAAACAGTAACAAGAAGCATCTCAGTGGGTCTTTCCTGAGCCTGAGTGTTACTGTCCATCTTTCTCTGACCCAGAGTTTTCATAGGATAAAAGTGATCATCTACAACAACTTTGTATTGATTTGCACTGACCTTCCCTCGAAGGAGACCACTGGACCCCAACCACACTACAGCATGTAACCCCCCCAGTGGCAGAACAGAGCCATAGATCACCAAACCATAGGAGTGGGATGACTCCCTGAATATCACTCATCTTTTTTGTTACAAATGTCCAGACGAGCACAGATTATAGATAAAGCACCACTAAACTCTCGTCTATATAATGATGGATTTATACTCTGGGATTCTGATATAATAACCCTCTCTCCAACCACACCTTAGTGTTTTTTTTTTATGTCTTGTCACTTCCTGTTTTATTTTTTTAGTCTTCTCCTTGTTTCATGTCTGGTGTCTTGACCTCCTTTTGACCTTTCCCCGTCTTTCCCGTCTGTGTGATTATCTGACCCCGCCCTGACGTGCTGCACCTGTGTCTTGTTGTCTCCCTCTCCTCCTGTGTATTTAAACCCCTACTGTTCTTTTTACCAGTTCGCCTCAGTTCGTGTGTGACTTTCCAGCGTTGAATCCTGTCTGATATTTCTGTTTGACCTGTTTTTGATTCCTTGACCTTGTGAGTTTTGCCTTGTCCTTCTTGTCGATTATTACCTGACCAAATCTCCTTCTGGACCCGAACCCCATCTCTGCCTCTGCCCTTGCCCTGTATTGGACTAATAACCCAGATTTGGACCTTCGCTGAACTGTCTTGCCCTTTCATGAACTGCCTCCGGATTGTTAATACCTGTGTTTTTGACTAGACCTTGTATTGTCCGTGCCGGAACCTTTTGCCTGGAATCCCTACTCATTCGGTTATCGAACCTTGACCTGTCTCTCCATTCCGAGTTTGGATCATCACTGTTTAATTATTTCCCCTCATTGTATGAAATAATAAACTGTTCTATTTTATTTCATAAAGTCACTCGTCATCTCTGCATTTGGGTTCACCATTCTGTGTTCAGACGTGACAATTACGTTTCTGTTGCACACTAATACTCAACTATTATTCTGAATATCAATAAATCCCCAATATTACACAGGTCATGTAAATACTTCTTTTTGTATAGTTCAAATTCAGTGTTTGCAGACATGCATTAGATTAGATCAGATTTTATTGATTTTTCACAACAAAAATTCAACAATCAGGGCAGCAACAGATTGAAGTGCAGAAAAGTGTTTATGCATAAAAAAGAGTGCAAAACAAACTATAAAAATAATAATTTTGATTTAAAAAGCTATACATTTTATAGACCTTTTTTCTCGCTTTGAACCCTGTGATTTATACAACGATGCAGCTCAGGTATATATTTTTACAGGCTAACGACCTCCAGGGGGCGCTCTGAGCAGGAAATGCAAAAGAGACAGACAGGTGGAAGTTTCATTTTGTTCATTTTGTTATAATAATAAGGTGCTTTCCAGTTTTGGTATAATTCTTGGTAATTTATTCAAAAACTTTTCTGAGGGACAGAGGTAGACGGTGGTATAGACACCTAACTGGGAGCTGATGGGGAGCCTAAAGGCCTCTACAGCGTCAGTGTCATGACTGGGTACACGGAAATGAGAACCCAAATGCAGAGGAGAACCAATGAGACTTAGACTTGAGCAAAAATAAAGTTTATTAAATGAAACATAAAACTTCTATCTGAAGTCCATGGGGAGAATCCAGAGATGGGGTGAAGGACAGGCCAGGAGTCGATACTGTGTAATCAGTCCAATCAGAGTGGAGGGTCCAAAAACGGATCAGAACGGGCAAGACAGGCAGACAGAGAACAGGTAATGGCAGGAAAGTCAGGAAATCCAGGGTCAGAACAAACAAGACGGACATGAAACAAAATACTAGTAGTCATAAACAGAAATGACAAACTTACGAAGAAAGTCAGAACAGTCAGGACTTGTATACTGGGAGTAGGAGCAGACGATGAGACACAGGTGAAGCACATTAGGGCGGGGACAGGTCTTCACAGAGGCAGGGAACAGGAAGTAAAGACATCAAACAGGAGGGAGACTAACAAAATAAAACAGGAAGTCTGGAGGCAGACATGACAGTTGGGTGGACTGGACTCCACAAATGTCCATGTGTACTGGAGACGGACTCAATGTGGACTCAGAGTGGACTTCCAATTTCTACAACTGTGCGTGCTCTGTGTACTCTGTGTTACAGACTGCTTGGTGGGACATCATTGATCTGTTTTAAATGTTGGTACGCTGAGCTACGAAACCTCAAACGTCCACAAACAGACCACGCAGAGTCTGCACCGCCCACAGTGCCCCTGACTCTGGGAGCCTTTATTCATCATTTATTCATCATTTGGATTCAAGGTCCAAAGGGCCCTGCCTGGCTGGGGCTGTGCTGGTATACATCTTTTGGGGTGGGGGCAGGAGGTGCCGTTGGTCGGGCGGGGCCCTCCCCCTAATATAGTTGTAGGGGAAACACTGGGCAGATTCAGGCCCCTGCCCAACACCAGCCACAGCGGCCCTTCTGCTGATTGGATGAGGGGCTCCACATGACAGCATCTCATCTTGGCCTCATGTCCACCATGTGACCAATCAAAACCAATCAAAGTCCTGCCATGAGCAGAAATGAACCACTGAGAGAAAAAGTATGAAGTTAGTCCGCACTTGATGGGCGTCGCATGTTCTGATTCTCAACAGAGCATCGGCTCTTAGAGCTGCATTCTTTCAACACGACTCATCACTAATTCTTTGGACGTATACACTCTCAGAAACTGTCAGTATTATATGTTGGACACAAAACACTTTAAACTCTATGAAAAACTTGTTTCTGCACAAAGATGGAATGCCCACCCTTTATTTGTATTATTTCTCAATGTTTTTATTGTAGAAAAATAAAATACTTCCAATCACAGAATTACAATATACCTTCTTTTTTTTGTTAAATATATGCATATATTTATATACACACAACAAATGAAAGAGGAAAATGTTTAAATTCAATTAAACGTATAAAACAAACTGCACCCCCATCCCAAACCCTACCCCACCTCAGCTCATCCTGATCAGTACAAACTAATGGTTTATTTTATATTATAAACAACAACAACAACAGGCACATGTTCAATTGGGTAGTACCTCTAAGTTTGTAAAATAAGAAATAAAGGGTTGCCATCTATGGATTTGTGTATTTCATTTTGTCAAATTTTAGAAAAGACATGATGTGTTTAAGTCACCGGGAGATGAAGGAATATTTAGCAGGCTTCCAATACAACAGCAAAAAATGTCTTGCTAGTAAAGATGTGTAAGCTATGCCGACCTTCTATGTTTAGCAAGTCGATCACCAGTGGAAAAAAAACCCTACTGTGTTTGAAATTATAGTGCGACTCTGAATGTGTTCTGTTATTGTCTCAGAGTTAGCATTCTCTACTATATGTGTGTTACCGTTTAGAAAAACCCTGCTCACAACGTGAAAGAATTACAACCTCCAAGTGACATGTACACATTGAAAATGGCAAGATTTTATAAAGACAGACAACTTTACACGGAGTTTCTTCTGCAGGGATTTAGCTATTTTAATACTGAGATGCACTATTCATGTACACATATTGAACAAAAGCAAAGTCTCTGAGGATATATAGAGTTACACCCTTTTCAGTTGTGTCCAATGGGACCTTATTTTGGAGGAAAACTGCATCATAGTCTATTAAATAAATGAGAAGGTATTTGTTTTATTATGTTGTATTTATGTATATGTATATCAGTTTAAAGAGTAAAATAAGTCAAGAAAGTTGCAGTTTGTGTTGATACTGTTGAAATATCAGACTGTGACAGAAATATAACTGCACACCCACGTGGAAGTTGCAGAGGTGATATCTTCGTAACAATCTCTCTAGCTGCAGATGTCTGAATATATCTCTGCAGCTTCAACATGACTCGACTGTACAGATTTTCACTTACTTTAATACTTTTCCACCAAGTTCTCGAAGACTGGGGTAGAATATTCCAAGAATATTCCAAGGCGCGTTTGAGTGTTGATTAAATGAATTACATTTACAGGCAACAGGAGATGCAGTTCCTTCACCCGTTTATCACAACGTTAGATGTTTCTTCCATTGTTGCCACATGTTGGATATGCTAATATTCTAGTGTCTTTGTCACATGACACTGACTACTGTTCACATTTTCTCTACAGATGAGGCCCATGGGTACACACTTCCTCTCTGTTTTGCAAATGTACTGTTCCTGTTCCTAACACCACTCCAACTGTGTGTGATTTCAACCTGGAGAACTTTTACACCGATTCCAGGGCATTAATGCAGAGTGTGGGCAGCCACTCCAGCAATGGTATCTGAAAAACGACAGCTCCAGTCAAATTCAACAGGTTAGGTATCACAGCTGTATACAGACAGGTACAACACCGGCCTATACATTTTAGTTCACCATGTCATCATCTTACCAACCTGTGAGTGTGAATGTGAGAGTGAATGGTTGTTTGTCTCTGAGTCGATGAACTGACGACATCCAGGGCAGTGGTGTTGTCCAGGGTACACGGTGGTACCTACGAGTTATTGTTCAGTCACCATTGTGTATACCCACTTCTAAATCCTCCAACCCCACCCCCACCCCCCTCCTAGGATGGTGAAGTCATGACCTGGCATACTCTGCCTCTAATTGGCTAGTATTTGGTACCTAAACTGATTAGATTGGTTAATTTTAGGCATGAGGCCTGATGAGCCAATCAGAGGCAGAGTAGGGCGGGTCATTCTAAGGAAAATATTGTGAATCAGTGTTGGCCACCTCTGGAACCTGATTGCCAGTTGATTGACAGGTCACTGTGTGTCTCATTGACAGATGTGCGATTATTGGAAATATGAACAAGAAAGACAGAGCAAAATTTTTCAAGTGAGTGACGCATATCGAGAAAACCTACTTTGATACAATACATAATTGTGAGGTAAGTTTTACGGTGGTTTCAGAATGAGTCACTGTTTTAAACTAGTGACCACACGACTGCACATTTAGAGAAGATGTTTGGTCAACTGTGTGAGTAGGCTAATGTTATGAAAGGCTAATGCTATGAAAGGCTAATGTTATGAAAGGCTAATGCTATGAAAGGCTAATGTTATGAAAGGCTAATGCTATGAAAGGCTAATGTTAT
>JAPSES010072607.1:0-32339 GCA_029822895.1 Maxillicosta whitleyi | reverse complement strand
GATCAGAACTATTGGTGCAGTTAAATCCACTGAATGTCTCCTGGAATCAGAACCAAAGGTGGTGACGTCAAATATTGTGTATGTGTCATTTTTTTTTTTTTTTTTCAGTGTATTATCTGTCTAAAGAACTGTTCCCATCTGGATTTAACCCATAAAGACCCAGAGCTACTTTTATGGTCGTTCCCATATGATTTTTTTCTTCCAAATTTACCCTTTCTGAAGTTATTTACCATCATGTCCTCTGAGTTTTGCATTGTTTCAGTGAAAATTCATGTCTTTTGTTTATATTTAATTTACTGATCATGTTGATCAGGGGTGTCAAATGCATTCTAGTTCAGGGGCCACATTAAGCTAAATTGGGTCTAAAATTAATGAAGAAAACAAGATTTTAACTGGATTTAAAATGTGCCCGACCTGTAAGGCCCCACAGCCTCAAAATCTTCGATTTAAAAATGATGTTATGACAATGACACTGGTCCTGGAGGCATGAAGTCACTTTGACATCTTTAAAATGCACCATTTTTTTTTTTTTTTTTTTTCAAATAGCAGCTCTTCTTAATTGAAAGTTGACAATCTGGGCGTCTTTCACTGACCTTTCTGAGGAAGGGTACAGGTTATAGCCAAAACATGTCAAGGTAAACAAATAAAAAAATCAAGTTTTGCAATCTGTCTAACAAAATAAAAAAGGAAAAAGGAAACCTTTATTTTCCACTTAAGGAGTCTTTAAGGAGGCAAAGTCACCGTTGGTGTTAATGACACAAAATGCTGTTATCCCATGAAAAACACAAGACATTTGGTTTGGGTTTTTAAACACAGATTTATCCATTTGTGTAAATCACATCAACAAAGCTGAGAAGATACAAAGTGCAAATAGTGGAACTGGGCTTCAAGTCAGTGTACATGGACCACTCAGGCTTCACAGGACAGGAAACAACCTCATGTCAGGTGGTCCAGAGCATTATTGTGCACGTTTCTGCTTTTTATCTTTCTCATTCACAGTCTATGAACAAACACCTGTTTACATGATAAGTAACACTAGACAGTTCCAACAGGAAAGTGCAAGAATATGTTCTTAACTAAAGGTAAGTACACTTGGATAACAGGTGAATGAAGGATTTTAATATATGATTGTGTTTAGACTACTGTTGTCTCAACTATTTCCATGCAAAAGACATAAAACATAAATAGAGACAGTGATTACTATCACACTGAGAAAGTGTCTTTCATATTGGAACCCTGCTAACGTTGGCACAGCTAATACTATCATTAGCGTATCACTGTCAATCCATTTGTCAGCCAATATAATAAAACATTGGACCGCATCACTGTCAAACAAATGTGACAGTGGCCTTGTCCACCACAGAGGACTGACAGGTTGTACACTGGAGACATTTCTCTCTGTGTGTCAAAAAATATCACAATAACAAAAGTTGTTTTTTTGTGGAAACATCAGAAACACTTATTTATAGCTGCTTAGCTCACTGATGTCAGCATTTCACTCTCCTCAAGCTAAGAATCAGGAGCAGGTATGTCCACGTTATACTGGATGTTCATGTCATATTGTTTCATACAGTCTATAAATGACATCAGTGATTTTAGGGAAACTAACGTTTAATAGAGCCAGGAGGGAGTTAGCTTATCTTAGCAATAGGGCTCCTAGATCTAGTTCTATAGGATGTAAATAAAAGTAGCATTACTCATGTATAGAGGCACTATATTTAAATACTTTATTTCCATCCTTATTGCAAATGTTTGGGTTTGTAATGTGCTTAGGTTATAAATTGCACTTGGGATTTTATTGCAAAGCTGATCAAGATGACTTGATGAGTGCTTCTTAACTTAACAATAACAAACAATAACTTGAGAAGATTTTTTTTTTTTTTGTGTGTGTGAGATGTAGTAATCAGTCTGGAGGAGATAACAGCTTCATCCTATGTAATTTTATCAACTTCAACCAGAAATCACAAGTTATGATAGTATGAGATGCTAGCAAAAAATAGCTATCTTTAGCAATTTGCACATTTTCCGAAGTTCTTTAGAAATCTTTTCACCACTATAACAAAGAGAGTTACAGATGTTATATTGGCCACCTATACATGGTATGTTGTAGGGTTGTAGTTCTATTTTGCTGACAAGGTATTTACCACCAACTAGGTCAGCAAACTGCCTAATTTAATTTAGTTATACTAATGTAGCCTGAGCAGTATTTCCCTTTGTATCAAACTGAGGGGAAAAACTGTGACTTCTAACTTATTTTATCTTGTGATAAAGAGTGACCAGACAGGTGGACCATTCTGCTATGGTTGTGTATTCGATCAGTTCTTGGCCTCAGCCTTGATACTGTCTTGGTCTTGGTTTAGGAACAACACTAGCAGATACATTAAGATTTCATAAGTGACTTCATATAACCCTGCATCATTGGATTCTGATTCAGATCATCATGGGATACTAAAGATGTCTCTACTATGTTAAAATAAACAAAGATTGGCATCAAATGCTTGTTAAAAATCATATCATAGAAAAGTAAAGTGAGGTATCAAAACAAGTGTGATTTTTAATTATGACAGATTTATGTTGGCACTGGGATGAAAACGTTCAACTAAACACAACATGATTTTCCATGAGTATGTCCTGAGCCCCCCTGTCACCAGTGGACAAACGATAAGAGCAGATTTTCAAAACAAATGTCTAGTTCCCTTAACTTACATATAATGTATGTCTATAGCTCATGCAATACAGCATGCTGCACTGGTCACACGCTCTGCTACCATGCATGGTGGTGGTGTTTTACAGACATGCAGGTATTGGCTGGCAGTGGTGCGACAGGTTTTATTTGGGCTTCAGCGAGGTTGGCAGAGATGTGCAGGTTCAGATGATAGCCTTCAGCTCCTCGTCAGTCAGCTGGTTGACCGCCATGATTTTGGTCAGCTGATCAGCATACCTGGCTTGGTCCTGCACAAAGTGTGGGATGCGTATGTTCTCCATCTGAGCCAGGGGTTTGAGACGGTCCATGTCTTCAAATGACACCTGGGTCAAAGATAAATAACAGTAACAGATTAAGTGACTCGGTCAAACAGCACAAAGAAGAGACAAAGAAAGTTTGGCTTTGTCATCCATGGAGCAATGGAGCTGCAGAAGTGACTAAAAATACTCTTGAGAGTTTTATCAAATCACATCACCTCTTACATAATGTTCAGGATTTTCAGCTGAAATGAGCTTCTACTTTAATCACCAGTGTCTAACGGCTTCTCTTCAAGAATTTAGTAAAAGCTAATTTAACTCTTACATTCGT
Organism: Maxillicosta whitleyi; assembly: GCA_029822895.1. NCBI lineage: Eukaryota > Metazoa > Chordata > Actinopteri > Perciformes > Neosebastidae > Maxillicosta > Maxillicosta whitleyi. Next base: position 29,047 of record JAPSES010072607.1, on the reverse strand, counting down.
TTTACCGATGAGCTGATTTAAAATGTCTCAGGCGTTTGATCAGGACGCACACATACATATCCAACCTATCCCCATCAGACCTTGTACATCCTTCATGGACTATATACATCCTATCTGGTGAAGATGGAGTGAACTGAGATAATTCAGAAGAGTTGATCCTGCTGATCCCTAAGGACATGTTTACAGTCAAAAGAAAAACGTTCTGCTTTGAATAATAACTTGAGTTTGATATGATTAATAGCAATTTTTGTCCAAAACTCCAGAATCTATTTGTTCATCTCTAAAGTCTAAAATCAGTACATCAGTTTCCAATACTTGATTATTATTTGAGGAGTAGATGTGATAGAGAAGGACACAGAATCAGAAGAAGCCCTCCACAAACTGCAAAGGCAGCAGCTCAATGTCCTCCTGTTAATTCTATTAAAGTAAAACTAAGGTGCTCACAGTGGTAGTTCTTCCTCCACTACTGGGTCAATGAGTCAATGAGGTACAACATTTGTGCTTTTGAGTCCCAAAAAGGTTGAAAAGCACTATTTAAATGCAGTTACACATTCTGCTCACAGGTCTGACCTTTGAACTCTTAAGATGAGGCAGTTCACAGAGGTTTTGTTCAGCATGCAGGCAAATCAGATTTGTGACTCAAATTGGAGACAGACTTAATTTAAGGCCGACTGTGTCAGCACCATTGTCTGCCAGTGATCAGATTGGATTTGTGAGTCCAGACCTCACCAAACTGTCTGCATGGGTTACTACGGTAACAAAGACAGCATGAGTAAGCATGCTACTACTGTATGCTGATGATGTGATATGAAGCATGACAAATCATACCATCCTCAAAACATTTGTCAGTGTGCCAGAAGACATTTTATTTAGGTGTTTGTCCACAGATTGTCATTTTCCACTGTTTCCACTGTCCTCTGTAGAAACAGCATCAATTCTGCTCAGCACTTCTGATTTGACATCATGCTACCATCATCCAAGTAATTTGGTTCAGAGACACTTTAAATCTGATTCAAGCATCCATACAAGATGCATCTGTAGAAATCCATCTGGAATCATACCATCCAGACTTTCTAAAACCAATCTGAGCGCAACTGGACTATGCACGAAAGAGATGTATTTGGGGTGACAGTGTGAAACTCTCCAGTTTCAGCAGCTGAATACAGAAACATCCTGACAGGGTCAGACTCAGCACGTAGAAACACAAAAAAAATGCTCACGGAAAATAAAAGAGTTGTTTTAGAGTGGAGGAGGAGGTGGACATACAGTACTTGGCTGCTATTCCAACATGGATGTGGATTAAAAGGATGGATGGATGGATGGATGATGAATGGATGGATGATGGATGGATGGATGTTTGGGTGGATGGATGGACTATTATTTGTGGAAAAAGTCTTTGGTCCAGTCGTCCAAAGTACTTGTCTGTGTAAAAATACATTTAGATGAAGTCCATGTTTGCATTAAACTATTTCATTTTAAAATTAAGGATTGACCAGGAGATCCACACCTTTCCTAGTGCCATCAGCAGCGGGAAGTTGATCTTGTCTCTGTACCTCAGGATTTTCAGGACACCATCCAAGTAGACCTGGTCTTTACTGAAGCACCCTGCAATTTCAAGTACCACAAAAAATAAGACCAGATCTTAAGTAGGCTTAAATAGGACAACATGACACGAATAAAAGCATACAATACTTCATCAAACTCACATTTTTAATTTACCGTCCCATGTATGTGAATTGACTGACCTGGCTGTGCAGTGTCTGTCTGGCCTCTCTTGGCTCGGACACAGTAGTCCCAGCGGGTGTTAGGGTCCTGGACAAAGCGTCCCAGACTGTGAAAAAGCTGGGTGAAGGACATGCTGCTGGCCTGGTACACTGTGTAGTACAGGAGGGCGGCACGCCACAGTGTGGGGTCTTTCCGGAACAAGACACTGTGGATGCTGGCCAAGCCCTCCTCAGTGGGATTCAGTGGCTTCAGGTTGAGTTTCTTCCTTCCTGCGCTGCTGCTCCATGGCTGGTGACAGTTGTTAATGCCACGGAAATAATGGGTGCCTGCAGGACAGAGACATTGTATTTAATCTGATGTGCCATTTGCAAAGTCAATTCATTATCCTCTCTGAATTCCAGTTTAAGTGAGGTGCAGCTCCAGTTTCAGAGTGAAGCAGGCACCCACCGATCTCATGCCTCAGCATCCCTTCCAGCCAGTGCTCCCGGGCAGTGGACACGTTGATGGTCAGAGTGGGTCTGCAGTTCACCACAGTCATCGAGGCTCTGGAAAGGAGGTCATCTGTCACCTGGACAACTATCTGTCAACACCACATGGACAGAAACTGACACTTAGTCCTAAAGGATAAACTATAATGACCTGTGACAAATGTTGACGCTCTCTTTTTGACACACTGTTTTTTTACTGACCCAGATATGATTTTTTTTATGTTTAAGGGACAGACAAAATAATTAACACATTTAGTCTAAGTTGCACTAATAGATGCATTTTAAACCCAGTTAAAACATGATTTACCTTTAAATGATGTGGTACAGTGCTGTAAAACTAGAGTAAAAAATAAACTAAGATTCAAAGATGGCTTTAAATGTAATCTTTCATCTTTTAAAGTTAGATTAAATTTATTTCTCTACTTATATCTGAGACTTCCTTTCTAGATGGATGGAGTAAAATAATTAAGTTCCCCAAAGTTAAGGGATGCACTCAGCTTAATGGACTTTTATAACACTACCTTTCAAATTTCTGTCAAGAGTCAGCACTTTCCCACTGTTTAACATCACAACAGTGTGCATTTTTTAAGTTATTTATTCATTTATTTTAATTCTGGTGAGCAAGTATCTGCATTTTAAGTAAGGCACTCCATTTGTGTTTACATCAAAACACTTGGATTTACTAAAGTGAGATCAACAAGGCTCTAATTCAACTTTAAATCTGGATGTGCTCATTTTAAACCCTGTTTAGCTCCACTCTGATTAGACTAATCTTAAATTTAAACTGGTCTTTGAAAGTGAAACCCAGTTAAACCCTATAATCCAAACACTGTGACAGTAATGCTTTAGATTTCTACAAATGGTCTACAAACATTTAAATCATATGGACTATGACTATGTCCAATGTTCAATGTTGTTCATCTTGATTGTTCCCATAATGCAAATCACTGTCCTGTATTTGTCTGAGTGTTTACACACCCATTGTAACGTGCATATACATGTGCTATTATGTGTTCGCTGGCACATTATTAACTTGGTGATGTAACGTGTATTTGTTGTTGGTTACATAAACTGCAGGATGCTTCGGTGAAATGGCAGCTTTTTACAATGTCTTACTTTTCCCTGGAGCACATTCACTTTAATGCCCTGCTGTCTGCTGTTCTGTTCTGATGAAGTGCAAATCCACCATGACACAGAAAAAAACAGCCCAGCTCCAGTCCTCCCAGCCTCTTAATCTCTTATTCTCTTTCACTGTTTGTAGTGTGAATGCTCACGGCTGAATTTATCGGCATGTGGAAAAGCAGAAGCTGCAGCACTGTGACGGTGTTCTATTAGTCGTCCTTTTACCTCTCCCATGCAGCCCTCCTTCTCCATGTATCTCTTGACACTCTGCCAGATGCGGCTCTTGGTGAGGAGGCTGCCTCCTGTGACCTGCTCGAACCTCTCATAACTGCCGTATCGTTGCAGAGCGAGCTCCATGATGTGCACAGCCTGCAAGAAGTGACAAAGGCTTTTAATGGAAAGACTGCTAAGGATTGACTATTGACATATTTAGTAGTTTTTATGTCAACCACGGACAGCCTTTTTGTTCACTAAAATAAAAATAAAAGCTTAATAACTAACTCCAAATGTACATTAAACATAAAACACAGAAAAACACAACAAAACTTCCATCTTAATTCTTTTCATGCATAACTTTATTTTGCTCATTCATTCTTTCCCTTACCCATGTGTGATATGGTGACACATAATAAATATCTGATATGTTTTGTGTAGAGTTCTTATTTAGGGTTGTAAGTGTTTCTGAACAGAGGTGAGATGTATTTTATTAAAGTTTAAATAACTCTTCTGAAAGTCGACTTCGGGTTTAAAACATTCACCAAAGACTCTTTTTTAACCATCAGTAGCATCAACAATCTCAACAAATAATAACCAAAATAACCAAAAGTGAACTCTTTTATTTAGACATCCAGTATTAACTCTGACAATGCATATTTCCACAAACGAAACCTGACTAAACTAGGCCAGAGTCAGGGAAGGAAAAACTAAGAGCATCCTCCAGAGGATCGCTTTACTTTGTTTCCTGTTCAGCTCACTCACTCTTTTCTTGTCTTGCTATCGGCATACTTATGTTACTCAAAGAGCCGGTAAATGAACACCGCCGAGCTTGACTCGCTGCAGATGTCTAATCTTAAATCCTAAATCCTAAGTAATGTGATTGCTGAGAGCATGATTTAGGACACTTAACACTGTCATCTGCTGTTCTCTTTGTTAAATAGTCACTTTCCTCTGTTTCCTCAGCTAATGCATCTGAGCCTCTGTCCACTTTCACTTGTACACTCGCCCTGTACTGGCTCTGATCAGGCCTGACACTAAACAGCTTTGGCAGCAAGTCTCCATGCTCAAAGTACCCGACTGGACTACGAGTAAGGTGCTGATCTGGAAGCAGCCAGCTCAGCATTGGGCCCTTGCACTAGGGACAGTGTTTTGGATGTGATGAATGACCTGTCACTGCTTCCAGGCCGGACTCTGGTGGACTTAAGCTGCACAAATGCACTTTCTTATAAAAGACTTCCCGGCAGCTTACACTATATTTACCAGCAAAACTATTTCTAAGCTATTTTTACACATATTTCAATTCAAAACGGAAACAAAAGAAAATAGTGGCATTCAATTTCACCTGCTCATTCGTGTAATTTGTTCCAGCATTTAAAACAAAATAAAGCATTAAACTGCTTCAATATTAGGTATTAGGTGGTCCCATACACAGAAGATGACTCAAACGATGTGTCATTTGTGTGACGATGTTTTCCCTACAATTACAGGATTTGAGGCCAGCACCTGAATATTTTTAGAAGCCTCTATGTATCCCTAAAAAAAGATTTGTCTGTTCAGTGCTCAGTCAGTTAGTCAGTCCTCATTACATCTGAAAATGTGGCTAGTATTTAAATTTAGCACAACCAATGAATTGAGCTAAAAAAAATTCTGAGATACTGAACTCATAAACTATGCTCTATCTGAGGAAACATTGAAGTTAGATAAGAGTCTACCGTGACATTTTATCTGCAAAAAAGCTTTTAACAATACAACATCAAACAAACTCTACCCCTCACATGTATTGGAGCTTATTTTGGCATCGATCCAGCTGATGTCATCATGTCTGATGTCAGCATGTGCTGATAACAGCATATAAACTGCCTCTATATGTGTCAAGTTTGAAGTAAATTAAATTAAAATATCTGCCATTTTAAGTAAATGGGGAAAAAAGGATGTAAAAAAACCCTTTGAACCTTTGACCTGTTTTACCCAAAATGTAATCACATCTATTCTAGGTCACTGGAAATATATAACCCAAATTTATTAGGAATTCAACCAATAGATTTTACTCCTAGAGTGTTAACAAACAAACAAACAAAACCAATAACAATACCCCTTGATTTTGATGGGCGGATAATAATTGTATGCTCAATTGAAATTGCATGTTGCTGCTAAATACTGTAATGAAATAGGTCCAAATATATGCAAAAAAGGAAAGTCACCATAATATCCAAATCTCTATCTAGAAAACAATAGAATAGAATAGAATAGAATAGAATAGAATAGAATAGAATAGAATAAACAGCTTTAGACACATCATTACCTGAGTCAAAAAGCGATCTGAGGCGTTGTTATGTCGTGCCAATATCAGTGGGGAGACGGGGCAGCTGTACTCGAACTGTGGATTATAGCTGAAGTCAGACTTGAAAAACTTGGCCTTTTCCTTCTCCACATTAATCGGCTTGATGGCTGTAAGGATGCAGAGCTTTTTGGCATTTTCCACTTCCCGTGAGCTTGGTGATTTGTACAAAGAGGGAAGTTTAGTGCGAGGTGAGTTGGGGATGTACGTCTTCCTGAGATGTGGAACTGTACGGGAGCTCAAGCCCATAGTGCTGCCCACAACTGCCATGTTTTGTGGTGGTTTAGGGAGATTGGAGCTGCTCCTTGAGAGGACACAGCTTACCTGGGTGATTTTGCTGACTTGTTCTGGGGGTCGCACCTTTTTCGCAGCCATGACCGGACGGTTTCTTTTACTTAACGTGGAGGCATATTTATTAACTGAGGTCTTTCGCTTCTTGTGAGGTGACTGCTTTGGAATCTTCTTCTCCTCTTTATCTGCCTGCAGCAGAACGTTGTAGCTGCTGGAGCGAGTGCTGAAGAGGTCTTTGAGGACACAGGAGGGAATCTTCTCCAGGTATACTTGGCTTGGACTCACTGCCTTCTCAGCTGTATTTAAGACGTACTTTTTGGACATTTCTCTCTCTGGCCAATGGAGTCTTTCTGCAAGAAGTGGGATGTGAGACCAAAACAAACAGTGAGTGGGACTGTTGTTAACTTTAGAACTAGAATCTTACACGTGTAGAGGTGATGTAGATAACTAGATTGACTAATCCTCTTATCAAGACTGGATAAAATTAGACCTATTCTGATACTGAGCTTAAAAAGGTAATATATGAATGGCATTATCTAAGAACAATGTGATGAGTAGTGTCCTCCTACAGGTTTCCAAGCAAACTAACAATGAGATTTGACTCATATCAGCCTAATTTGACTCATTCTTTTCTTCTGTTACATCTTCTCTGTGTGTCTATGCTTCAAACGCATTTCATTTGGAGTTTGTGTTCTGCAAGTACAGAGGAAATTATTCACATCATGTCTCTAAAGAATTGGCAATACAGTACAAGAGTCAGAGTCAGAGCACAGGCACTGCAATTTCCTGAAACATCATCACAGAGAGGAGGCTACTCTCTGAGAGGACAGCAGCACTGAAGCAGAATCCATTCAACCACAAAGTAATGACCTCAGCAGCAGTGATGATTGGAAAAGAGAGAAGAACAAACTGAAGCTGCGCTGGCATGTTCAGCCATCAAATCAAATACTATTACCTAACATGTCAGCCTACACAAAGCTCATTATTCACTTCCAGTTATTACACAGCACTACACGCAAGTCACCCCCTCCTATTATACCAAAATATCAAGTTAATTATGTGAATATTAACCCATAAAGACCCAGTGCTACTTTTGCGGCAATTCCCAAATGGATTTTTCCTCTTTATTTAACATTTCTTAAGTGATTTATTTCACTATTTATTTTAATATTATCCTCTGTATTCTGTTTTTTTTCCCAGTGAAAATCAGGTAATTTCCAATATTTAATTTATTAATGATGTAGATGGTCCTAAAAACTCAGATTAAATTTAAGGATTATATCAGAAATAGTGAAAACTGAATAAAAAGTAACTTTTTCAGCAATGATATCAATAACTGAATGTAAAAACAAGCATTTCCATCCACTGTCATTGATCCAACTCCATGGGTTTTACTGGTGAATCAATGTAATAGAAGATGATGGTGTTTCCATGTTCACTACAGAGCCTCTGGATGTCTAAACAGGTCATATCTGATGACTATAAAGAGATTAAAAACTGTATTTTACTTGAATTATTTCAATGTATTGACAATTTCAGTGCTACAGAAATTATGAGACATTTTAGATCAGTAAATTATTTTGGTTCACAGTGGCTGTTTCTGTATTTAAGGGTTAGCTAATACAGTCATTTTAAAGATATCTAAATCTAAACAGATATAATTATTACAAATGAAATTGCAGAAGTTACCTGTGGTGAAACGTATTTAGCCTATATACAGTTCAGTGTGTTCAATTAAAATAATACTGAAACTTATATTTACCATGTATTTATATGACTGCAGTATACTATATTATTTTCTCTTAATGTATTAGTTAAACTGTTATGAGACATATTTATACACACAGAGAGAGACATAAAAACACTTTTACATGCACATAAAGCATCTCCCTATCTTTTTTAAAGTACATGGTGTCTGAAACTGAAACTTAACAACCCTTTCAACAAGACACTGAAGAGCATATCATTTTACAGCATATATTCAACTTCAAAACTGGTGTAATGACAATAAATCCTATTCTATTCTACAATTCTGCCGATTTTAGCATATCTGTTTACAAAATAATTGAAACAATCACCTTCCTTTGATCAGCCATGACACTTATCTTCAATAAAGGTTTAGATCTGAGGTTAGAAGAACTGCCCTCGTTACATTAATAAAGTGACTCGTTGTTGTTAATATGTTTTTTTTTCTGAGTGGAGGAGCATCTAGCTACAGTCAAAAGAGAGCCAGTGACACAAAAGGAAAAAAAAGTAAGGATTACCTGTCACGTTTATAGACTCCAGCATCCTTTGTTAAAGCTTATTCGTGAAGTTAAAATGACCAGTTTGACTCAGAGATTAATAGTAGTTCGCCAAGTTAGCTACATTAGCTCACCGGCTAATGTTGTCGACACGTAAACCGAACGAAAGAGAAGGGGTGTCACTGATGACAACGTGTAAATGTTAGTGCTGGATACGAAGAAATTAATGTAAGGGCATTTTGTGGCTAAGAGCTGAGCTGACATTAAACGTCCCGCCTACACTGAGCCCCAGCCAAACTGACAACAAGGAGCTGATGCGTCGACTGAGCTGTTTCCATGGTTTCGTCGTTAGTCACGCAACACACGTGGCTGCTCATGGGAAATGTAGTACCTGCTAATCTCCACACACTAGGAAATAACTACACACACTTTTTGTTATGATGGTCTTATATTAAATGGAATATGAATCCAAATTCATTCAGTGAGCATAGATTTTTAAGCCTGGAGAATTAATTTAATGCAGATAAGACATTTATTGTGTTTCTTACAAGTAAAGCAAACAACGGAAAGAGCTGTGAAATTAAATATAAAAGGAACATATAACCTTCTGCACCGAATTGCTTAACTTTTTACTTTATGATTAGGCAGAACAAAAGAATAACAAAACAGCTTTACTATGGGATTTGCTGATTTAGTTGGGTGACATACTGTTTTCAGCAGCAGAAGCTTTATGCTATGTGTTAAAAATGCTGAATGATGCTGACTCATAACTAATTTATTGCAGCCCTGGAGGATAAGCTATGAAGCCACAATTTTGAAATCCTTATTTTAAATAATTGATGACCTAATTCTTTTGCTATGTGAAGCCACTGGTGTGTCAAGTCAAGAAACTTTCAACAAGTGATTTGTGCAGGTTTGTGTTTTTCTGGCGTATAAATGAAAAATTAATTTACTGATGTTCAAATTTGTTTGTTTGCCGATATGGTATCAGGTTTATAACAACTGAGGCTATACAGCTATACAGCATCTCTTAATAATGGTGATTAGGTAAGATCACATGCATCTGTCCCTTTTGAACTAACTATAGAATTTGTGTAAAATTATGTCATGCTGATAGATGCTGATGTGTGTCCATCTTATGTGTTAATCTAAATATCACACATGATAACACATTTTAACATATTCATTACTTAACAAGTGACTGATAATGAATATATTTATAGGCAAATACCACATGTTGGATGCACAAACAGATATTATGTGATTCTGTGAAATATAGAGAATGTACAGATGGAGGTTTCTGTTCAGTGCACATTGTGCTTAACTCTATACTGCGCCCTTGTGGTCAAACCATAGTAAAGCAAGTGACCACAAACATAAATGAGTTTATGATGATGCTTTGAGATAATCAGGAGACATATAACTGTCGAACAACTAAACAATTTTTGACTATTTTTGAGTCATATAATATCATATGTATATTTATTTGACAGATTAATGATTCAGAAAATCAAGTTATTGTTAAATAATTCAAATATGTGATGATTGATTGATGATGTAATTAATTTGTGACAGTTAATTGCAACAGACAATAATATCATAACACATTTTGTTAGCCTACGCTATCACTGTAGTATGACTCTAATAAACATTTAATTTGCACATACACCTTAAAAAACAAAAAGAAAAAAAGAACCGACAACTATTAATTGCCATACACTTTTTAATGAATTTTATTTCCGTTTTCCTTTTGTTAATAACACTTAAAAATGTCATAGAAATATGAAAAACCTCATGGTGAAATATTCAACCAAGGTGCCAAGTCATCTTAAATCATAATAAAATATAATCAACCATAACCAAAAAAGTACAGTGATACATTAATTTATCTTCTGAACCCGCTTTATCCTCACTAGGATCTTGTTAGCTGCTGGAGCATATCTCATCTTACAAGCAAAGTGCAAAGGTGGAGTACACCCTGGATGTAAAGTAATACAGTGTTTAACAAATGTATTATCCCACCACCACCCAGTATAAGGTGTTTTCCACTGCTGCCATAATTCAACAGTATATCTGCTTACCAAAATATCTTTTTACGTTTCCATAATGATTAATTCACCAGTATTATGCAAGATCTTTTTTTTTTTTATCAAAACCATATCTTTAATGCTAAAATATGTTGCTATTCATACATTTTCAATTTTAATGTTTTCAAAAATGCAAATAGAAATGCAGCAGCAAATTACTATTTTTTATGAAATTGCACAATTCCAGTTATTAGCTTGCATTCCTGTATAAAACTATATAGAAACAATGGCAGCACAAATGTAAACTGTTATCTGCACCAAAGGTGGTCACACTAAATATGGACTTTTTTGGTTATTTGTCAACAAGGACTATTTTCTTATTTCAATCGGTCATTTTCTTAACAAATAACAATGAAAATGTTAATTTAAAACAAGTTTTTTGATATACTATAAAGTTATTTATGTCTTCTTGTTTTCATGACAGGTGGTCTGATAAATTTGCTAAGGACTGTATATCATGTGGAAATAATGATAAATTTTATTATTATTATTATTATTATTATTATTATTATTATTATTTGCACCTGAATATTTATGCATATGAAAGGAGGCAGTTGTCATGTTTATGTGAAATAACATAGTGACTTCAACACTTGTTTTTTGGTATTTTGCTGTTGTAAACACTGCAATTTGCCCCATGTCAAGGTCCATGAAATAAGGTAACCTCATGAAATATAAAATATTTGACTGTGCTGTCAAGAAATTTGTACTAATGTTTTTTGTTTTTTGTTTGTTTGTTTGTTTTTGTCATTTTGATTTATATTCCAAAATTATATTTGGGTATATATTTATTTTAAAGATTTGTGTTACCTTGTGCATCTGTACGTGTTCATTTTTTAGGGGTTTACATTATCATCTTGTTTTGTGAATTTAATTCACTTCGTATAACACAGATTATTCTCATCATTATTATAGATCTTGATAATGAAAGTCTATGTACATCATAATGGCTGGTTACATTGATTTACATACTAGAGTGAATAATAAACTACCACTGGTTATGTGTATTGTTATCTGTATTTGGGTGCTGTCCGCCCTTCCATAAAGTTACGCGTTATTTCCATGTACGCAGACTGTGATTGGCTGAGCGTGTTTAAAGCCCGGGTTCTTGTCTGTGATTGGTTCTTGGGGTTTGTTGGAGTCTGCGCAGTAACGCAGCGCTGAAATTCAAATTTGAACAGTTGTTTTGTAGTAGAAGTGACGGAGAGGACAGAAGAGAAGCCTGAGAGCTGCTGAGCTCCTATCAACACGTCTTGTTTATGTACACACTGTAGTGTACTAACTTAAATATCCAACTCCTGAAATATTACTCGAAGAGTATAAATCTTCCGGAATGGATCCATTTACGGAGGTGAGTCAGTAAGCTAACTTATTAGCCAATGTGAGGTGCGTAGTGTGCTGTTTGTCTCATGCTAATGCTAATATAACGAGTGTGATTTTCTGCTTATATACATTTGATGAAAAACGTGTTGTGTTCGCTTGCGACTACTCTGTTTATTTGCACCCCTACATTATAAAATAATGATAATAACAACGTTAAGATGTTGGAAATTGTAATTGAAATAAGACCAATGAAAATATGTCACGTGTTTGTCTTTGTCTTGTCATTTTCTAGAAATCACAAAATTACTACAATTCTCAGATAAATGAATAACTAGCTTGTAGTGTGAGTACCATTGTCATGAAACATTGCTTTCAAACGTGTGATTGGATACTATTTTTTAGAAGGTTGATTATACATACTGTTAATGGCCACTTCCTTGAAAATGTAGGTTATGCTATTTGTTTCAGTGTAGTTTCCTCATTCTCACCCAAAACTACACCACACTTTGCATAACGAAATGCAAGCTAAAGGAGTTCTCCTTTTAAGGCAGTGGTATGTGACAGTCTTGGAAAATGTCCAACATTTGACCCTTTTTGCTTGAATTTCTGTTTGGTGCCGTTTACACTTATGCAAATGCTGAAACTATGATTGGTTAGTATCTGGTCTGGTCCTAAAGTCACACAGCCAGTAAAATTCAAACGGTTCAAATCCAGGAACTCCAGGCAGGAGTGGCTCATGACTGGGGAATGTTGTTAAATGTGACTTGAGGTTTTCCACACTGCCTGGAGAAACAGCCCAGCTGCAGGAATGTGCTAGGACTTGCACAGTTACTACAGCACAGTAAATTCAGATGGTGTGACAGGCGTGTCAAAATAGAAAGGAAGGAAGGGCAAAAAAGGGTGAACAAATAGAGGCCTTTTTATCTACACTGGACAAGGACTGTTTTGTGTGTTTTCTCCAGCAGTTAAACTAGTTCATATGGGATTGTCCTGCTGCCCTTTTTAAGATACTTACTGACATCTGCATTTTTCATTAAGAGTTTGCTGTAGTGCAGTTGAAGTTCAGGATTTTGTTTATTTTTTAGTTGCCATCATCTTGCTCAAATGACAAAATTAGTGTTCTATCCTTTTACTGCACTCCTCAGTAAACAAGTTTGCTTATAGAATGTGTTAGAACAACCAAAATGTTGCCTCAGTCCAAAAAGTGTTGTCTCGTAGACATTTAGAAGCACCCTTTAGTCCCAACTCTGTCTTGATTTTAACAAAATTATCCAAACCAGCATTCCACTTGACTAATTTCAACATCTGAGGTCAAAGCTACTGTAGGGATACTAGCTCTTGGATTTCAACACTCAAATACCCGTAAGATAACTCGTGCAATACATATATTATGTATGAGTATATCAAATAAAAACAATCATATTTCAGGTCATGGGTATCTTTTGAATGAATATACATAGCATTTAGTGTCAGATTAATCTGATTTTTACATTCAGATCATGCAACCGACACAAAGATGAATATAATCACATGTACAGCTTGAAAACTTTTTTTCATTGCTCCATCCCATGTTGTCCAACTTCCCATCCTGCCACAGGAAATACTCACTGGAGCACCAGATGTAGCTTAAACTATCACTGAAAACAGGCCCTGATAATTACAAACATTTCTTCAGTTTAAGTAAGGCTTTCTAAAAATACACTGCGAGCATTTAATTACCCTTGGGAAACCAAAGATTTGTGAGCAACTAACTGTAAGTTACAAAGGAATCCATGTTCTTCTGGGGGTGAAGTATAGAAGGAGATGGTAAATATTTTCAGAATTTAGATGAAAAAACCTTCACTGCTTTATTGATTAATGACTTCATCCATTGGCAATACAAAATAGACTAATGTGTGTGTGTACACAATAGTCTTAACTGCTATGGTTTCTTTGTACACCTCTATTGTAAAATGTTGATATTGTTAACTTTAATTGAATCGGTATGTTAGCCTAGTTCATATATATAAATAAAACATCTGCTGAATTAATGATAACTCTGCCTTTTTTGAACCAGAAACTGCTGGAGCGGACAAGAGCTCGCAGAGAAAACCTACAGAAGAAAATTGCAGAGAGACCAAATGCAGCAAACAGACACATGGTGAAAAGGCCACTGACAGACACCAACAGTGTGATCTCTGAGCCAGTCACTGATAAAGGTATGAACCCACTTTAAGTAAAGTCTATGTCTGTATGTGGGTTTTTATTTGCTACAGTTACACCAGTACAAGACGCTAATTGGCTCAAATATTTCTGTCCACATTCCTTTATTTCATGTACCATTAGATAAAAATTGTTTAAATTGTGTAAGAAGTTGCAGCTCTGATCTCTTCATCTCTGTTCAGTTCCACAGATGTCATCCAAGCCATCTCCTTCCAAGCGCAAGTGTTCGGGGGAAAACCTCCAGCCTGCAGTTGGTGAGGAGAACAAGGAGCCGCTGGTGCCACGGGCTGTGACCCCTGTTCTCCAGGATCCTGTCACAGACAAGAAACCCCCAGTGATCCCTGCTGGTATTAGATCTACCCCTTCCCTAGAGAAGTCCGCTACCCGACCTGTTGTCCAGCCTCAGACAGAACAGCCAAAATGTGCAGAGCCAGAACCTGAGAAGAAGACTTGGACCGCTGCTGCAGAACCCGTGGGCAGCAGAGAAATGGAGATGGAGACTGTCAGTTCAGTGTTGCAGAGGAGCAAGGAGGACATGGTGCAAGACTCTGCTCCATCTGAGGCCGGCATGAGGTCACGGCTGCAGAAGCTAGCAAACCAGAGAAAGTGTTGGGATGGTAAGTAAATTTATTTAAAGTCAGGCAACAAAATCTATGTTGGGCTGAACTATCAATAGTGGAACATATCCTGTTACTTTCTTTTGTAAAACTTTACAATACACTGGCTGTCTGACTAAATACTCTACTTTTTAATTTCAACTTATAACACGTTTGGTCATAGAATTTGTCTGTGTTAAAGAGGCACTAAGACACTCTATGCACCTCATCTCTGTTATGGAATTCTGCCATTTAAGGCACCTCAGGATTTGGTTTGATTACGTTTCAGGGTACTTCGATTTGATTAATCAACGATTATCACAATAATATTCATTATTAGGATCATAATGATTTTCAATGTGTCTTTTTTTCCCCCATTCAGAATATTTTTCTCCCTCTGTGACTACTTCATAACTTTAAGCAATGTATTTGTCAGTATATCTTAATTCAGGTAATCAAATGAATTTGCCTCTTATCTTTTATTTGTGTCAAACCACTGAAGGATTCAAAATACTTTCCACCAGGGACCCAGCAGGAAAAAGGTAGCAGTGGCATAAGCAACAGAAACAAATAACCCTAACTGTATACTTACTTTTCAAGGCACCTCTGATGCAGCTCCAGACTGCACTCCCCTGTCTATGTTGAGGAGACAAGCTGATGTCCCACCAGCGGCTGCCCCCTCTGTGTCTTCGGGAACTCCACTTGGGAGGAAAGGCCGACTGGCTAACCTCGCAGCCACCATCGGATCATGGGAGGATGACCTGAGCCATGCTAACATTCCCAAAGAGAATCCGCAAAGCAAAGCTCCTGCAGCATCTGTTTCTAAGTTTGCCAGTAGAGATGTGGGTGTGGCTGCCAGCACCAAACCTGCAAACCATGTAGTGGTCAAAGCCACAACCAGCTCTAATCAGGTAGGTCTATTTACTTACCGTAATATAAATTCCATATTTCTGTTCAACACTGTTTTTCTCTTTAGCTTCCCCCTTCAGTGAATGGGGCTCATTGTTGGACTGTTGAGTCTTTTTTTATATTAACTATGTACAATATGTTAGGTCCTCCACCACCACCCAAGAACTATTATAAGAGCCTCAAAAGGACATACCCATTTCAATGAATTGCCCAAGAATGTAGTAGTAATATAAGATTTTTAGGATACAACATGTTTTTTTTTTGTTTGTTTTGTTTTTTTTGGGGGGGGGGTATACACACGACTAGGACACTGCAACCTATTATTATTATTTAAACACAATTTCTAAATAAAACATTTGATTAATGTTTTTTTTTTTTTTTTTTCCTTTTCTTTTTCCCAGCTGATGAACTCTCCAGTAAAGGCTAGTCAAGTAATTCCCCCCAGCCCTCAGAAGTCTGATGTGCCTGTTGTCACACCAGCAGTTCAGACAATAAGAAGTCCCCAGAAGAGCTCTAACCAGGAACAGTCTTATACGTCCAGTCCACAAAAAGCACTCTCAAAACCAGTTCCTCAAAGCCCCCTGAAAAATCAGGTCTTTTCCAAAGGAGTCGGACTCACCTCCAGTCCTCAGAAGCCAGAAATTCGTGCCAAGCCTGTAGTTACTCCCTCTTCCAGCCACCAGGAAAAGACAAATCCTGGAGCACCTGGTACGTCAGGTTGCAGTTATTTTTAATACAGAGCGATACATCATACATGTTTTTTTCCTTGCAGTTGTCTGTGTAAACTTGCCAAAACTTTTTGCTTTTACTTCCAACAGGTGTAAAGTCTTTCCTGGAGCGCTTTGGGGAGAAATGCCAGGAACGTACAAACCCAAGTTCCCCAGCAGGGGGCACCGTCCAAGCAAAGACTCCCACTGTAACTCCATCAGTCACCCCAAACACTAGACTGGTACAAGAGAAGCTCCGAGCTGCTCAGGATGCAAAGACAGCCACCGCTGATCTCACCCAAAGACAGAAGCTGGTGGGTCCATGGTTCCTGCACTATAGTATAACCTGTTTTAATGTAATAATAACACCTTTCACTGTCATTCTAGGAGCGTGAGTCTGAGCTGGCTCAGATTCGCAGTCGTTTCCAGAAGGGAAACAACATGTGGAAAAACAAAGACAATGAAGCAGAGACAAAGACAATCACAGATGCCAAGGTTGGATAACAATGTTATCAGAACTGCATGATAAATGATAAAGATAGCGATAATGATTAGTCAAATTAACACTGCTGTCAAGTGTATATTCGGGCTTGTATTTAACATGGTGCTTTCTTTTTTCCAGGAACCAACTAAGCCAATTAATAAATCTGTGGAGAATGAAGCAGCCCCTTGTCAGTCATATGATAAGCCCACTGCCCCTTCAGTGGAGACAGCTAAGACCCCCACCAAGTGTATTCCTTCAGGTACTCCATGATTTTTCCTTTATTTATCTAAACCCACTTTTATTAGTCTGGTTCATTTATTTGTGTATTTGGACCATAATAGTTTATACATTTTGAATTTGAATCCTCCAGGTGCTGTAAAAGCTATTTTTATATTGTTTTTTTTTTTTTTTATATATAATGTTTTAATGCACTGTTTTAATTCCTGCTTCATTTGTTACATCTATAACTAGTTATATCACAACATTTGTACATATAAGGTCAAGGCTTCCAGCGAATGTTTCTCAGAGTACGACATAATTGTTTATCAGCAGCAGTGGTTGTAGTTAAAACGGAAAATATGTCCAAACTTTGAGCTGATTACCTAAAATGTTCAGTTGTTGGTTGAACAGGACAGAGCAGCACAGTCAACAACCTGGAGGGGGCGGGGCCTGAAGTGTGCATTTAAAGGGCCAGCGCTCAAAACAACCTTTCTCATATCATTATTTAGAAATAGGGTTGAAGATGGATCTGTGGAGTTCAATTAATGAAGAGTTCAGACCCAATCAGAACATTTACAGTTTATGTAGAACACAGGGAAATGTTTGAAAATGTATTATTCCATTTTTTTTTAAAAAAAAGCTAAATATCACTCCTTTAATGTAAGGATCTGTAACCCATTCTAAACTAATTACAATACGAGTTTAAAACACATGAAGTATGTGCTAACAAATGTAGTTCTGTCTATTTTTTTACTTGTTCATTTATTCACAGTTGGGTAGATGAGAATGGTTTCTAACAGGTTATGTTAATAGCAGGTCCTGGGTTGGTGATCTCCCCCCCAGCCTCAACATCCAGCCCTCTGAGGTCACAGAAGGTGACTGAGGAGAAAACATTTGATGAACCCCCAGAAAAGGAGGAGGTCAAAGAAGTGGAGATGAACGTGGACCAATCCATCAACTCTGCAGTCATCAATGAGCTGTTCGATGGCGTCCTGGAAGAAAGCGAAGAGCAGAATGAGGAGGAAGATGAAGATGAGGAGGAAGATGCTTTGAATATCTCCTCCATGTCCCTCCTCACTCCACTGGCCGAGACTGTGGGTGCTGTGGTGAAGAGCCCAGAGAGAAGAATGATGGTAAACTACTGACCTGACACTCAGCAGTAGCTAATGCAGACATTTTACTTCTAACGCTGCAGCTTCTGATTCATTTCTCCTGTAGCCCAGTCAGTACTGAATCAGGCACATGCTTCCATAAACATCTCAAAATAATAAGTTATCTTTTTTTGCAGACATCAACTCCAGCCAGTTCATTCATCGTGAAGAACACTCATGAGAAACCTAGCAATTATCAGAAAACAAACATACCACGGACGGCCTCCTCAGACAGTTTAGACACCTTAGACGAGGACCATAAATTACCTTATAGGTAAGTTCACTCTGGTGTATTTAAAGGCTCATATTTATCTAAACACACTTTTTATTAGTCTTTGGTTTATTTATGTGTGTATTTGGACCCTAATAGTTCATAAAGTTTGAATTTGAATCCTCCAGGTGCTGTAAAAGCTATTTTTATATTCAATTTGACAGAAATCGAGTGGATTTCTACAACCTGTTTTACTTCCTTCTTAATTTGTTGTGTTTATAAGTAGTTACATCACAACATTTGCCCATATAAGGTCAAAACTTCCAACAAACATTTCTCCAAGTACGATATAATTGTTTATCAGCAGCAGCAATTGTAGTAGAAACTGAAAAAATGTCCAACTTTAAGATGATTACCTAAAATGTTCAGTTGTTGATTGAACAGGACAACAACCTGGAGGGGGCGGGGCATGAAGTAGTTCATGTGCATTTAAAGGGCCAGCGCTCAAAACAACCTTTCTGGTGTCATTACTCAGAAATGGCGTAGAAGATGAACATGTGGAGTTGAATTAATGAAGAATTCAGACCCAAGCAGAACATTTACAGTTTATGTAAAACACAGGCAAATATTTGAAAATTAATAATTAAATTTTTTTAAAGGTAAAATATCACTCCTTTTTAAAGTTCAGTTTTTACTACAACCACTGCTGTTGACAAACAATTATGTTGTACTGGAGAAATGTTCATCGGACGTCTTAACCTTTATATGTGCAATTGTTGTGATGTAACTAGCTATAGATGTAACAAATTAAGAAAAAACGGGTTGTAGAAATCCACTGGATTTTTGCTAAAATCAATATGAAGATAGTTTTGTAGCACCTGGAGTGATCAAATGCAAAAGATATGAACTATTTGGGTCCAAATACATAAATAAATTAACCAAAGATTAATAAAAGTGGGTTTAATAAATATGACCCCTATAAGTTATGTCCTTTTTGTCTCATTAGATCTTGATTTTTAAAGTGCTGTGCCTGTTTTGTCTGCTAGCATCGACGCCTACAGGTCCACCAGGGTGAAGGAGATCGAGAGGCCCAGTGTGAAGCAGGTGATTGTGAGAAAAGAGGACGTGGCCCACAGAGCAGAAGAATCCAGGGGCTCCAGTCTTTTCAGCATCAAACAGAAAATGAAGGTTTGCAATAACGTCTAGATTTCTATTCACTTTTTTTACCAGAGATCGACATATGAGGCTGTAAAGCATCGTAAATATTTTGTTTCTCTCTAGATTTTGACCAATGAGATGAACCTGCAGCAAACGGTGATCCACCAGGCCAGCCAGGCACTCAACTGCTGCACGGATGAAGAACACGGTAAAGGCTCACAGGTGGAGGCCGAGGCAGAGAGGCTGCTGCTGGTGGCAAGTAAGTTGCTCAAATTAGATGGTATTTCTGAAAATTGTTGTGCTTTGATGCTACTGGTTTTCTTGTTTTGTAGGTTTGTTTCTGAGTTCTTCCACCTGAGATGGATCTTTATTGTTTTTAACCCATAAAGACGCAGTGCTACTTTTGTGGCAGGCCCCAGATACATTTTTCTGTAATTAAGCTTTCCTAAGCAACTTATCACTGCTTATTATAATATTATGCATTATTTCTTCCGCAAAAGTCAGGAATTTTCTTGTATTTAATTTGCTGATCATGTAGACATTCTTAAACACTCTGATTAAAGTTGAAGATTATTATATCAGAAATAGAAATTACTGATGAAAAGATGACTTTTTCAGCAAAGCTATGAGTAACTGAATGTAAAACCAACTGCCTCTGACCACTGCCATTTGTCAAACTACCTGGGTTTTACTCATGAATGGATATAGTAGAAGATGACTGTTTACACATTCACTACAGAACTCCTGAATGTCTAAGTGGGTCATAGTTGAAGACCATGAAAAGAAACTTTGACTGTTAAAATGTACCCTTATTCTGTAGCCCTGAATGTGCGTATACATGAGTATGAAGAAGGATGTGATATATGCTCAAACACCACACAAATATAATCAAAACAGACAGATTTACTACTACCTAATGTACTAATGTGTTGGAGCTGATTCCTGGATACTACAGAAGAGTTAATACAAGTCTGATATGGAGAATCCTGTTCACCTTAAGATGTTCTCTTCCTTAGCGGAGAGGAGGGAGGCTCTGAGGTCAGAGTTGGACCGTCTGAAGGGAGATCCGGCTGGTTCATCGGGACAGAAAAAAGCCCCATCAGCTCCAGAACAATCAGGCGTCTCTGCTTCCAGAGGCTCCATCACACTGCAGGAATTACGTCTGCCACTCAAGGCAGACTTTGTTTGCTCCACCGCCAACAAGCCAGGTGGGATCAAAACATCTAACCACAACTTTGGGATTAAAAGTAGCATCTGGTTGTTGTTAATTTTGCTGCTTTTTTGTTGCATGAAGTTCAACAGCCATATTTATTCTGACTCCTTTGTCAAGAAGATTGCAATATATCGTTCTGAAATTAACCAGAATCTTTGTATTTTACAATAAGTGATAACTATTGTTTTTACCTCCATTTTCAGAGGCAACCAAACACTCATTCTTCATCATGATTCGGGCTGGAGCAGAGAATACTGTGGCCACTCCACTGGCCAGCACACACCGAGGCCTCAGTGGAGACACACTGACCTACCCGACCAGGTTCACCATGTGAGTCCAACAGCTCCACCCAAAGAACATTTGTAACTTAAGTTGTTTTGATATTAGTGCTGTAGTCAAGACCACATCTGTGAAAAACACATTTCTGAGACCAAGACCAAACCAAGATTTTCAAGGGACCAAAACCAAGGCAGGTCAAGAACAAGATAAGACCAAGACCATACATGCAATGAAAAATTATTAGAAGAGTGAGCAAAGTAAGAATTCTCCATTTTTAATATTGATTTACAGTAACAGTAATGATGACAAACAATCTGCCCTTTTTTTCAAAGTACCATAATGCAGAAAATCTTAATTCTTAGTTTATTTTTCTGTCACAAGTCCAGCATCCATCAACCGAACCCCTGGAATAGAAACACTGTTTTATAACAACTGTTCTCCTTTTCATTTTCAGATCTGATGTTTCCAGTGATTTTGAAATTGATATTGAGGTGTATTGTCTGGTAAGTGTGTAGATGATTCCAACACGGTGAATTAATTGCAGAAATTTCAACCAGGAGACAAAATGGAAAATAATGGTCCACTAATCTGTTTCCTCTTGGCTTCTGAACTGTTAAACACTTAAGTGAACAAATTTAGAACATTGTTTAGAGCAGTGTTTCCCAACACTAGTGTGCCATGAGAAGTCATCAGGTGTGCCATGGAAGATTATCCAATTTCACCTGATTGGTTCTGTAAACTCACAGTGTGATCCAGATCCATAAACTGCACACACTAATGATCCAGTCTGTAACAACAGTCTGCTGCTTCTGTTTGGTAATAAAAATAAAAGTGAACCAGCCCCAATGTGGTGCGTTTTGTTGATAAAGCCCCTCAGTAGTGATGCAGGGATTAGTGAGTTACCCACAAACCCCAGGTATCGGGTTGGGGGCAGGAGGGATATGCATCCCATAATATACAACAGACTTCAATCTGGGGGCTTATTGCTGGTGCACCCCTCTGAGTGTTCCTGTTTCAATTTGATAAACACACTTTTTGTGGATTTTTTTTTTTTTTTTTTTTTTTTCGTGGTGTGCCTTGTGATTTTTCTAATATGTGCCGTGGCCCAAAAAAGGTTGGGAAACACTGGTTTAGAACTTCATACTGTAGGTGATTGTTTTCAACTACTTAAACAAAACAAACAAACAAAACATTTTCCCCACTTTTTTTTTTAGCTAACATATTTGCAGAATAAGAGCTAAAACTTTTTGACATTTCAGCATCTATTAACCATTTTTAATAACTGGTATCTGAGTGTTTTTAATATTCTTCTGACGTCTAACATTACTGACTCATGATGCCTTCAGGTGCAGAAGCGTGATATCTGCAATGACAAGAAGAAGAAACTCAACAAAACAAAGGTAAAGCTCCACTTTTTTGCCACATGGACAAACCAAGGTTATTAATTTTGAGAATATTCTTTAATGCTTATAAACTATGTGCATTCAGACTATATGGAGACAGGTTCATGAGGCCCATGACTTGTGCATGTCGGTATGAATTATTTTAATCCAGTCCCTCAAATGTTGGTGGGTGTGCACTAAAGGGGGGGGGTTCAGACTTAAAGGAACACTGTCATTGCAAACTGTTTGACACATGTCAGGGTGTTTTGTTCAGCAGTGTTTGAATAGAATGCTTTATGGTTAAAATGTAACCGTTCATTCTCATCTGTCTAGGCTATCACTCCAAAGAGATTCCTCGCAATTACAGTAAGTAATTCTTTTTTCCCCACATTTTTTTTTTATTTAGAATTTCATGTTACCATCACATTTATGTCCTCGATTTGCTTCTCAAATGCGTGTTGTGTTGTTGCATTGTCTTGCAGAAAAGCGGGCAAACACCAGGTATGTGCATTTTCAGCAAGATTTATGTATTAGAAATGTATCACAAATAAAGTGACTAGATGTCAAAATGGTCTACCAATGAATCAGTAACAAACATTTGTAAGATACAGCCCTGCACTGGGTTGTATAATTCCATTAATATTACACTGGGCCTTGTACAGTTTTCTTATCCCAGACATTAACCTCACATTCAGCCTGTTGTTTTAAATATGCCATTAGTGATATCCATTTCCATATGTTGGCCTTATGACAAGTAAACAAACTTTGATATGTAAAGTCAGGGTTCCTGCAGGGTCTATATAGTTTTGCATTTACATATTTGCATTTAATACCATAAAAAAGTATTTGAAAGGTGTTAAATTTGATATGTTAGATCTTACGTTATGTTGCCATAAACTTGTTGGCTGTGTTGTGTTTTAAATGTTTCCATTAAATCCAAGCTACAAAGAAAGTAATGTTTAGTCTATTCTAGAAATGTAACGATATGAAACTTTTATCATCATTGTGGTGTTGTAGAAATGTGCTCAAAATGTTCGAAAAGTACTTCTACACACTAATCATCATCTTTGGAGTAAATGAAGACATTTTCCTAAATTCTAGGAGTCCTGATTGCTTGCCAGTACAGCCATGAAATGGGCATTAAATAGTCTTAAACTGAACTTGTAGAAACCTATAGGAGCCCTGAAAATAGTCAGACTGACCCTTAAATGTTTATGTGCATATACACACACACTAAAGTCCAGTAATTTGGATGTTTGTGTGCAGTCGTGGCCAGTCCCGGAGGCCCCAACGCTGTTCGCACCAGTAACTTCGTCCTGGTTGGATCACACAAACTCTCTCTCTCATCCATTGGGAAAAACAAGTTTCAGTTGGAGAAGGTACTGAAGCTGATTAAGTCATCTTTTTCTCATATTCACACTTCTAGTTCTTTTAAAGGCTTTGCTTCATTCATCCTGTCTGACTTCATGTGCATGTTTTGGTTTATTTTCTGTAGCTTGTATTCTATATTGCCCTTTTCACACATACACCCTATTTTGTGAATTTTGAAACTATGTCTTTGCTTCATGTATACTTTCTGTATTCTTCATAAAAGCTGTGCATAGAATTATCATTTTAATGTACAGGCTGCTGGACCAATGCGAGGTAAAACATGCACAGCAAGGGAGAAGAGGACAAAAATGTGTTGTTGGTTTTTTTTGCTGCTTTTGCGTTGCCACCCCTTCCTCATAATGTTTCTTCTATCAAATCACCTATGACTTGTCCCCGGTCTAAATACAGAATAATCCTGCAGCTGTGATCCCTTCTACTTATTTGAGTGTTAACTTATTGTTTTCAAAGTCTCAAGAACCAAACCTGCTCAGAATCTTTTGTTTTCATTTGGTCTGAATTAGTAATTAATATAAAGGAACAGCAAACCCATTTGTTTTTTTGTCCACGTTTCAGAATGATTAAACCATGAGGGTGGGTCTAGCCTTTAGATACAACTGTGTGTCTAAAAAAGGGGCTCTTGTGTGGCTGGTGGCATGGCTGATACTCCTGCATTTATTCATTCGTTATCTTTCTTTTAGATCAAATATGAAGGAAGTGAAAGCGAGCTACTCAGTGGCATGTTTCTCCACAAGGTTACTACCTGCGCTATTGTCTGTCTGTTCTGTTGTGGGGGTTTTCTTTTCTCTCTGTGGGGGTACAGGAGACACTGTTTGGGGGCTTGCACTCAGCTATCATTAGGGTTTTTCTCACTAACATTTTACCTTCATTTGGTCACAAGCCTGATGGTCATGCTACTTTCAGTGTGCTTTACAGTTTAACCTCCGTCGAATCACATTCAATACACTGAACCCTTTTGATATGATCAGACTGTCATAAATATCTCTACGTTTTCCAGGTACCATTCTTATGTCCTCTGGAGGGCCACATTTACCTCAAGATGCAGTGTGAGGTTGGCTCCAAAGTGGAGGAGAGGGGCTTCCTGGTGAGTCTCTGACAATAAATCAGAACACCTGTATATTACAGTGGGTTGTAGCTTAATTTTCATTTCATTTTCCCCACTTCAGACAATGTTTGAAGATGTGAGTGGATTTGGAGCCTGGCATCGGAGGTGGTGTGTTCTGTCAGGGTACTGCATCTCCTACTGGACATATCCCGATGACGAAAAGCGGAAGGTGAATATTGGTTTATGATCAACATAAGGGGTTAATAAGAGTAACTGCAATGGATATCATTTGGTTTTATTTTGCTGAAATTGGTCTGTTGTGCTTTTATTATAGTCATTTGATGATTTTTATATAACATTTGCACATGCTCATGTGACATTTGGGTCAGGCCAAGTGCTTATGGGGCTACAGCTTTGCTCTTCTAACTAAAAAAAAAAAAAACCTACAACATTCTATTATACATATTTCTGTAGGTATTAGTAATATTAGTAGTAGTAATTAGTAACTGCGTCAAGGTGGTGATTTGCCCAGCTGTATTTTTATAATGTAAAAATTTGACAAAAATGCTCAGTTATAGAGCTACAAAAATGTTACATCAGTTTTTTATGGATTGCGCAAAAGTGCATAACATGGTGTTCTTGCTCAGATATTGTTACAAATTAGCGTGGATATGCTCCATAACATTTATCTATCATACTACCAATTTTGGAGGAAAAATGTGTGCACTTGTGAACTTAATGGGGAAGAATATCAGAACAAAACCAAAACATATGAGACTGTGTGGCCGGTTAAGTATCACGAGTTGGATTAAAGTCCAAAAATGGACCTGTATTTATAGTTTGGTAGAATGGAAGCCGTGCCAGGGAGGCAACTACAAAAGGAAGGTATCTGTCACGCCTGACAAACCTGGTCAGCACAAAGAACAACGTTAAGAGACTGGTAATGCCTGCCACATTACAGTGCCAACAGGGGAGCCACAACTAAAGCTAATGGGATATAAACTACTTGGGCTGTTGCCGGGAAGCCACCACTAAAAGAAAGTGGCTTCTAGAACTGTGAAAGTGACGCCACCGCAAAAAGAGACAGACTGCAGGGTCCTAGAAGAATCTCAAGTTTGTTAGGTTCAATGTCTGGGAATCTTCCACTAAAAGAAAATATACCAAAGGTGCCAAAGGTAGTAAAGACCATATCTTACAGCTTGCTTTAAAATGTACACCAAGTACTGCAAATTTTTTTCATGTCTGAATGATAAGTATGAAATTTAATGGTGAAAAAAAAATTGCAAATGTTACAAGTAGTGTAAGGTTAGAAATGCTTTTTGTGTTGTGGCTCCACTATTGGTTATGGAGCCACAGAAATGGACATCAAATATACAAATTTTCTTTCAAGTCTTGTAAAAAAAAAAGTGGTTAAGGTGTCTAAAACCATGTTCAAATGTCTTTACTTTCTGGAAGTTTCATTAAAAAATAGTGACAAAAGTGTATCAGTAAACAGGCTGAAGTTGATGTGGGTGATCAATGGGCTGTTGCACATCAAGAAATGAAGTGACATTTGGGAACTTGTAACCAAAAAAAAAAAGACTGGAGTGTGACAGGTTATCAAAGAGCAAATGAACTTTATAAACACTCATTCAGTCAAAATAAAATTTAAAATGTGTGAGGAGAAAGTTGAATAAGACAAGACTTTATTTATCCCACCATGGGGAGCGTTCACAGTTAACATACATATGCATAATATTATATTTTATCATATTTGTGTCTCCTTAACCCAAAACCATAAATGTGGAAGTAAATCCTTTTGTCACCATCAACATTTTACTTTGTTTGATTGGGTTGTTTGATTCAGCCGAGGCTCTGTTAGAACTTTGTGCTGCCTGCTCTTCAGAGGGGCAGCAGACTTCAGTGTTCA
Organism: Maxillicosta whitleyi; assembly: GCA_029822895.1. Lineage (NCBI taxonomy): Eukaryota > Metazoa > Chordata > Actinopteri > Perciformes > Neosebastidae > Maxillicosta > Maxillicosta whitleyi. The sequence goes on along the minus strand of JAPSES010072607.1, from coordinate 2,360 downwards.
GAAACTGAGCCAAGAGCCTCTGTAACACTGCACACAGGGTCAGGAGTGGCACCGCTGCGGTTATTACACAGTGAGAATAGAAGACAGTAGTGGTGTAAAGTAATAAATTACATCTAATGTAATCTGTAATGTGGGTCAGGTTTGGAAGCGAAAAATGAAGGATTCCATAAATCAGAATATTTCAGCATCAGCCTCATAACAGATTTAACTAGAAAAGCACTCGGAGAGCGCAAACCTCCGCCAAGCAGCACAGTTCAGGTCACACATTTGAAGACACTATATGAGAAAACAGGTCTTCCACTGCCATCTGGTGGACATTTGTTAGTACTACAACAGCGTCAATAATAACTAATAGAGAATCCTTTAAAAAAATTCCTGGATCCAGACGGTGATCCGGATCACCTCCAAACCTATCCTGAAAATTTCATCAAAATCCATCCATGACTTTTCTAGTTATTTTGTACACAAACCAACAAACAAATAAACGCCAGCAAAAACATAACCTCACCTCCTTGGCAGAGGTAATAAACCTTATAAATGTGATGTTGTATACTGATGGTTTTTGACACACCCGTTTTGTCAGAATCCCATCGGCCGGCTGAACTTGGCCAACTGCACCAGTAGGAAGGTGGAACCTGCCAACAGGGAGTTTTGTGCCCGGCCCAACACCTTCGAGCTCATCACAGTTAGACCACAGAGAGAGGACGACAAAGAAACACTCGTCAGTCAGTGCAAGAACACCATGTGTGTCACCAAGTAAGTACCCCTGCTGTTAATGTGTCTGTTCAAACCATGTCCACCATAAACCTGGACATGTCAAATGTAACCTTTTTTTTTTTTAAATTTTCGCCACAGAAACTGGCTGAGTGCCGACACTAAGGACGAGAGGAATTTGTGGATGAAGAAACTGAACCAGATTCTGGTGGATCTGAGGATGTGGCAGCCGGACGCCTGCTACCGGCCGCTGTAAAATCACTGCACTGTCCACCCCTTTGGACTGTCCATATTAGCAACACATGCAATTACTAAGTGCAATAAAGAATGAGAGTTGTTTAATTTTTGAGGTAAATAATCAACTTGCATCAGTTATAGATGTGAGGAAAAGTAAATAAAGCCATAGAGTTGAAACATTTCAAGTATTTTGTGCAGGTCTGGACACATATCACCATCCATTCAAAGCCTTTTGTTTTATACATTTCTGTGCAGGTTTGATGGTAATGATGTTGGGTACAGTTTAGGTGCCACCATTTTTATGTAAGTCCTGAATTTAAGCGTGTTTGTCACTTAATGCATGGCTTTAAATGAATAAAAGCTGAAGTGTAGAAGTTGTGATAAAATCTGAGTCACAACATTTACACATTTTATTCCACATGATGGCACAACACATTGGATACATTTTTATTATATATATATTAGCTCTTATAGCTTAAGGCAGGACTCTCACATGACTTTATGCCATGCTCAGCTTTTTTTTGATACTTTTATTCAATTTTCAATGTTTGTTTATTGTTTGTTTGACTTTTTCAGTGTTGAAGACGGTAGTTTGGCTATCCAGGGATAAAGTCTAACACACTCCTACTGAGTTTGACAGAGAAGATGGAATTAAATGTATGTCAGATTGGTTTTGAGCATGTCTGTGGTACTTCCTCTAGACAAATGCTTATCCAAGCGCCGTAGATAAATGGTTCCAGCAGAGTGCTGATGCGTGATGGCTCGTATTCTGCATGTTGGCAGACAGAACGAAGCGAAAAAGGATCTGATTGTAAATAAGTCGAGGAAAATGCTGGCGAAACAGGAAGTTGGTTTAGAAGGTTTATTTATACAAGAGGCTGATTGTTTTTCAAATGTAATGTTCACAGTTTTTTCTGATATATATTTTGTATTGAAGGCCTCATGATCACCACATGTGCATGTGTAACCAGCTTAACAGTGATGCCCGTAAAATATATTTTCACTTCAGATGAATGACAAGTTAAAGACAATTTACAAAACTAAGATATATTGATGTATGTGTTGTTTCTCCTTCAACATTTACATGCATTTGACACAGTATGTCAGGTATTTGTGAAACACTGAGACTAAAATAAATGCCTGCTTTAACCCAAAGGAAGTCCATTTTATTTTTACTCATCATAGGAAACAGTCATGTTAGATTTAAATGTCACACATCCAATATTTAACTGCACCATCTTCAGTTTTATTCCAGGACGCATTCACTGTCACATCTTTTTTTACCACATAATTCTTACATCGTGCCAAAATAAGGTTCATAATTTTTTTTTTCATCCATAGTTTCATTCATTTTTTGATTATTGATGATGCAGAATCGAACCGCTGCATCCAGTCTTCATCACATCCTA
>JAPSES010072526.1:0-10898 GCA_029822895.1 Maxillicosta whitleyi | reverse complement strand
AAAAAGTTTCTCCAGCTCTGTTTTCCTGTCAGCGCCAGTCATTTTTACAGCACGCCGTTTTGTCCGACGTTTGAAAGGACCGTGAAGTGGTCTCTCTGACCACGCCCCCCCCAAGTCAGCAGCCAAAGGCTACCGCTATGGCTGCTCGCAGACCTGTGTTTTCATCCTGAATCAGAGGAAGAGGAATGCCCCAGGCTGTATACAGCCCACAACACCTTTTTACACATGCTTGGATAAACTAAATGTTGAACGAATTCTTCTTCTTTTGAGTTTTAGCTGCTAGGGCGCGGTTGGACAATCACAACGTCACTTGTGGGCAGAGTTGGCCGTCCCTGGATAAGAGCGCAAGAGAACACCGAGCCCATTTTCATCTCATTCCTTGGGGACAAGGATGGTCCAAATGGAATGAGGACATATGCTCGAAAGCAGTGGCTATCTGAGAAGGATTTCGAGTCACAACTGAACATGACATTGAGGCATGTGGGGGGGTACATCACACCTAGAGCCCATCCAGGCATCCTGTGAGGGTGGTGAAGTCTCCTAAAGGAGGACACTGAGACCTGGATAAAATGGGCTATATAGGTCCTGCTCCTGAAGTCTGGTCCATTTACAGGAGCAACCACCCTGGTGAGCCCACAACAAAGTCTGGACTCAATTACAGGACAAGACAGACAACCACCAGACAGACCGCAGGTGGGAAGAGCACCATTCATCCCTTAATGAGGTGTACCAGAGCAGAGACGAGCCCTCTGGGAGTCCCGTAAAACCGGGACCGTGGGGGGGAAACAGAAGTAATGGTGGATGGTCGGCTTGTCGTTGTATAATACGATTACCAGGTCAGTGATGAGATCTACTCTGATGTTGAAGGTGTACCCTACCTGAGGGTCTACTGGAGCACAGGTATCAATGACCTGCAGAAACCTGACACCTGAGAGTACAACTAGCTGAATGGAAGATACCAGTACTCCTTATGGAATCTGGAAAGCGATTATTTGGGCATTGGGAAAGTATGATTTACTTTCCTTCTTCTTCTACAAGACCCAATGCGGATATGGACTGCTACAGACCAACAAAACCTAAAGGACTTAAAGAAAGCAATACAGGGGGGCCTCACGGTTGGAGCCGAGAAGCCACACTGTGAGACTAGTAGTGAAATCACCTGTGAAGAATACAACAGCATGGTTAAAGTTGGCAACAAGGGTGGTGGACTAGTAGCGTTGTGGAGTTGCGCTGACTTCAATGGAGACGACATTTCTTCAGGACAAGAAGGAACTGGCCCGCTACTGGGGCGCTTTAAAGGATTTAGCCCTAGGGCAGGACATTCAAGTGATCACACAGAGCCAGGTTCACAGGTTTCTTTGGAAAGCCACCCTTGAAAGCACGAAAGTGACCAATGCCTGGTGGGGACAGTGGGAGGATATTTTGTTGGATCCAGACTTAGAAATCAGCCTGGAGAGACCCAGACCAGTGAGAGTCACACCAATGCTAAATGGACAAGACGAACCGGTGGAGTGGATACTTTACATGGACGGGTCGAGGAAAGGACCAGATGACACAACGTATTGGAACTACATTCTCAAGCAAGGTGATAAAGAATGTGCCAGGTTCAAAGGAAAGGCACTTGGTAGCACCCAGGCTGGAGAAGTAACAGCAGTTTTGGAAGGACTGTTGGAGCTTGAGTGTCGAAAGATCAAATGGGCTGAGCACATTTTGGATAGCCACCATTATGTTCAAGCATTATTAGAAGACCTAGCCATCTGGGAAGAGAACAGCTTTGAGACTTCTATGGGAAAGAAAGTGGCACATGATGATCTGTGGAAGATGGCATAATTAAGATTAAGTGTTAACCTTGTGGTAGTGCATTTTAGAGGGTCCTCACTGTCAAGGGAAGGACGAGGTGGATCTTTTCGTCCAGATGAGAAAAGTTGTCTTTGTCGGTAAAGAAAAATGGAAGACTACACCAAGGGGAAAAGTCGTCTCTGTGACTGCGTGGAGGGGGTGACAATAGCAGAGCATCAGGCGCTGGGCCATGCTGGCACTGACCTGACACGCAGGGAACTGGAGGTTCAGCAGCTATGGATTCCGGTGGATGAGGTTTGCTGTGAATTGTGTTGTTGATACAATGCAAGCAAGAGAGGGCAACGAAGCGGGGGCCTCACCATTAAGAGCACCATACCATGGGGGTTGATCTGCATGGATGTAGCCCGTCCTATAAGAGTAACAGGAGCAAAAGGAGAGAAGTACTTGTTAGTGCTTGTGGACTGTCGGGGTTTGTGGCTACAAAATCAGTAAGGCACGCTAACGGAATAGTATTGTCAGTATCCTGGAAACAACATATGCGTGCTAGGACTCCCCAAGGAGCTTAGAACAGACAATGGGATTCATCTCAAGAATGCTACCGTGGATTGATGTATTGGGAGAAGGGGGTAATACGACTTTATTCACTGCCTTACACACCACAGGAAAATGGTGTAGCGGAAAGGACGATTGGGAAAAGTGCCAACGGTAAAGAGTGGAGTACAAAGACCAGCGAGTTGGCAGAGATCTTAATCAACCAATGCAGGAAGGGGAGGCCCTCCCCCTCAGGGCAGTTGAATCAACGCCCCTTCAGAATGGGAGGAACAATGAGTCGGACCAACCGAATCCGGGCCAGAACAGCAGATTCGGTGTCAGACAGCGGGTGTGGATTTAAGGCTCAGTGTCACCCAGCTGGGGCAGCAGTGAAGGCAGAGTACAACTGAACCAACATAGTAATCAAGATTTTAGAAACACAATATAACTGAAGAAGTCTGGAATCCAGGGAGTAGAGCAGCTGGAGCCAGTTTCTGGCTAACGGATATTGGGGATTAAAACCATGGCCAATAGCACACAGGACCTACCACATTTTGTCAGATTGGCCACTGTTCAAGGTGTGGTTGTCACCAAGTGAAGTACCTGAGGCCTCTATATAGGCAGAGCCCTAGAGACTTTAAAACGAGCAAAGGAGTCTGCACTTTTACAAGAACCTTGTAAAAGCGAATAGAATGGACTAAATTAAGAAACCAATGTGCTGTGTTTAAGACCAACCACATAGAGTAATATGGAGTGGAACAGGCACAGAGAAACCATTGAGGATCCTTGGATACCCGGGGGAACTTAAAAGTTTGAACCCAAAACCAGTGAAGGTTGTATGTGAATTATGTTGGATGACAATGATACCAAGGATTAAATTCATCGCCACATGGATGAAATTAAAAATGAAGACTCCTACTGCAGTTGTCAGTGGGACGGAGATCGAATGTTGAACTGTAACCAGCGCAGAGTGTTGAAACGAGCAGGATGCCTGGTCCAGACTGCGGAGGCTGAAGGATGGCAAGTAAGGCGTTTTCTGGACCTGATTGAGTTTCTGTGACCGATAACATCTCTCCCAGAAACACTAGGGGCCGAAAGCAGCCATCTTAAAGAACGGAGGAAGAAATGGGAAGGAATGGTACGGAATAGTTGGAGTCCACGATGGAATGTACCCGGTGATCAATCTGAGTCTAGGGGTTTGCCGGTCTACCCAGTTGTTAGGGTCTCGAGAGGAGACCTTAGTGCCCTGAGTGTACCTACAGCTGGAGCATCAGGGGGAAAGGTGGCTGACTGGCCCACAAAGAGTAGCCCCACCTCCTGACCCAGAGCAGACGGTCACAGTGGAGCTGACAGGGCACGCAATGGTTGCTTTACTAAACGGTGTGTACTCTGTTGGAGCTACTGTATGACAGGTGGCAGAGGATCCAGGAGACCAAGCCGAAGGGAAAAAGAGAAGCCTGTGGCAAAAATTGGGGAAAATAGCCTTGGAAAGGCAGAAGGAATAAAACATTATTGCAACACGAGAAGGAACTGTAGATATTGTAAAAATGAAGATAATGAGACTACGATGACAGTATTCGAAGGATTTAGCTTTCCTGTTAAGAAAAGAACTTATTGTTCCTGATTTATTGTTCCTGATTTAACCTACTTAAAAGGGTTATCCCGAAAGAAAAGACATCAACAACAGAGATGGCTTGAGTAACAAGCATACACCCATATTTGCAAACATGGGTGATGCAAGCAGTGAATACCTAACTCTTTAATTGAAGGTATGGAATCAAGTTTCCAAGGCATTATTTCCTGAAGCTGACACCAATCTATGAATACACTTGGATGGTATGCGGGAGACAACTTGCAGTACGTACCTTCCCCACTAACAAAGTAAGCATTGATGGAGCTACAGGACACTGGACAAAGATATCCGGCCCATATGTGGAAATTAAACTTGGCCAATGTACAATATGGACTAATAGCCCAAAGGCAAAAGGGGCTTTAGATGGAAGGGAAACTGGGGGAAAGTGGACCTATGTGATGATTTCGATGACAAAGTGAAGGTTACAGATCCAGACCTGCTGGAGGAAATGTACCTTGATCATCAGGCAGCAAAGAAGGAAAGAAAATGCTGGCTTTGGTTCCTGAGGGACCTGGAGATCTTTAACTCTGGAGGGAAACCGCTAAGTAGGAGGAGCCGGAGAGGTGATGGGATTGGACTACGTGCATAAAAATTGAGAAAAGACTTGAGTATAAAGTAGACGAGATGGCTGCCCTTAAGGTACAGCACCGAAAATGTTTGACGTCTGAAGTGATTATTGGACTTTTAGGACTGAATTTGGTAGCTGCGTTTAGGTACTGGGACCATAAAAGACTGTTTGGCGAAACCCGCAAAAAGATCTCATGTTTCAACCACCTGATTCAACTCAACCTGTTTGGCTGTTGAGAAAGAAAGCATTGTTTTAAGCAATCTTACACATCATCTGGCTCAGGAAGAAGCAGAGCCACAGGAGATGTTTTTCGACATCAAGAACATTTCAGATCTCTTGGCTCTGAAGGGGGATCCTTTATCGAGGAAGTACAGTTACGTGATGAACTAATATTACAGCATGTGACACCTAAACGACAAGAAACCAGGGAAATTCAAGTGAATTGGATACAAGAAGGATGTCAGCCGCAGTGGTATGTCACACAGTTTTGTGTCAGAAGAAAGACTCTCACTTTTTGGGAAGAGCATGTGGTGCGACCTGCTGAACCACCACCATACCATTGCCAAAAGCTGATCGGGGAGGACGGAGCATTCTGGGGAGGGTTAAATCTCGCCTGAGAAGCAGACATTGCAAGCAAAAGACAAAGAAAATCAGAGCAACGAGAGACCCGAATCAGAGAAGGACCAACGCACCCTACCTGTCACAGAACCTAAGCCTATGGAGGAGCGGAGCACTTTACCAGCCCGGCCGGAGAATCGTTCTGTGAGTGCAGAGTGACGTAAAACAATATTCGTCAAGACCGAAGTAAGACGGTTTGACCCATCTTTGTGGAACTTGGATCCGGACACCTGCAGCAGACAGCATTACCTACCCATAACTCAAGTAGACAAGCGGACACCAGATGACACTGGTGGACTCGGGAGCAGTCTACGTTGATGACTGGTTAAATGCTACACTTCCATGGGAATGGGAGCTAACCCACTTCAGGCTTAAGAATTCAGCTGGCGAGAGAGCACCTTTCGCACAAGGATGTATGTTCAAAGACAGCCCAAACCAGAAGATCTGTGGTCAGTAAGGCTGACTTTGCCAAAATGGATAAATGTATAGTACAGAAAATGTACGATGGGCTGCACGGTGAAGATTATGAGTTTGAACCCACTACATCATATGGATGGGCTTCACCAAGATGTGACATTTGGCAGGTTGACGCTCGGAACAGTGGTGGTTGGAATTATAATTGCACAAGACCCCTGAAGAAAGGAACCCTTAAGGGGGTTTTAGAGCAATGGCTGTTGGCATGGGCACAACCGGACACTTCACATCCGTGGTGGTGACTGCAGGAAGTGGAGATGAAAACCTGAGTACTCCTGTGCTTGGAACTGACTGAGAGGTATGGGGTGAAATATCAATATGTGGCAACTGTCTACTCAGCGGGAGATGGAATAGCTGACTGGTTTGATTGGACGGGAATAAGACCAAGAGTAACCCTGTCACTGCGCCCCTGGAAAATGTGGTGTAATCGTGACAAAACAACCTGTCGCATAGAACTGGCAAGGAGACCTTGTAGCCAGCTCGCAAAGTGGAAGGATTCCTGTGACTGTACCGGGGAGCGCCGGAATCATTCCGACAGGGAGTCAACTGGACCCTGGTTGAAAACCTCCAGAAAATTTTGTCGGAACAGAAAGCCAACAGGCAATTTGATCAGAGGGGGACTGATGCAAAAGGGATGGATACAGAAATTGTCACGCTTGCTCAGGAGCTGCAGATATAACTCGAAGGGCACCATGATGACAGCACCAGTTGGAAGTGTTACACCTCCAGTAAACCAAGCTGAGATGACCAGGCTGGAGGGTCACGCTTTGTGAAGGGAAAGAAATTGAAGGCTTTGAATGGATTGGGCCTAACAAAGTATAATAACGTAACCTTTAAGGAACTGCAGGAGCACTGGCTGCAGTATAATGGACATGACTGTTCGCAGAGCTTTTTGGGAAGGCTCTGTTAGACAGGTCATGGAAGGTCCCAAGAGGGGTCGTGGGCGCGGCTGAGTCAGTAGTGGAAACAGAAGAAGCATTTTGGATGTTAGGTCAACTTCTATCATTATTTCGTTCGTACTGCTGTCACCACTACAGTGGAATGCATTGTGCATCATTTCTGTGAAAAATGATATCCTATTTCTTTTGCTTGAAGCTGTTTTCTGTAAGCTAGAAGAGGGTCTGTTGTTGAACAACTGGCTTTTCCGGTGGCCCTGACGCATTAATAAGGCACCTCTGATTGTTTTATACAAGGAGTGGGTCAAAAAAACAGGAAGAGGAAAGGAAACGCCCAGCTGAGTGTTGGTCGACCCACAGCGATCTGTTGATGGAAAGTCTGTAAAGTTTGTGGATTTAATAAAATGTCTTCGGAGATACAACCCTGAATCAGATGAAGATGAAGGCGAACAGCCAATTCCAATTTGTTGAAGAGTGTATCCGAATGGTAGGCTAATGCATCACCTAGCTTCTGTCTGCTGTTCTTCCTCTGGGATGACCTGGGAGCGGACCATACACGGCTCTGGGTGAGGCTTATGATGTTGTAATGTAGATAAGTTTGGCTTGCTCTGATCCGCTCCTTTTGTATGTAGGTTAACTTTTCAATGACCATTTAACCTATGTGGGTCAAATTTCATGTCTTGGAGTGCTGCGTGCATATACTGATTGTTGTGACCCACCACATTGTAAATAGAGCTACTCAAAGTGGTTTTTAGCGGAAGGAGCTCTTTAAAGAAGATATTTCCATATTTTCTAATAGGGCTCGGCGTCATTCTAATGATCTCAGTCCTACCGGGACTTAGACTGCGTTAGACTGATGGTGGGATGGTTATGCAGACGGAGGCATGGTGATGTGCCCCCACCTCCGCTACACGATAATATGGAGCTCCACCCCCAGGAACCAGACCCTAAATACAGACCATGCTGGTATTAATACAGGACTGACACTCAGACTGTCGGAGACGGGAAAGAACTGGCTGACTAACAACTGTGGAATAACGAGCAAAGAAATCAGCATGGTTAACTTAACCCGAAACATGAGTGGACCAACTGAAGGTCAAGACCCCTGCCCGAGACCCCTGCCCGAGACAAGTGGAATTTATCTTCCTGGAGTTTATCTGGGTTTTGTACCACTGTACCGGGATTTGGACTATTAACCAAGGCCTACAAGGATTGAGCTTTTTTGAGGGCCTCATCCATGTGTGTGTGTGTGTGTGTGTGTGTGTGTGTTAAACACATGAAGGAAAAAAATTGTTTTGACCACTTCATGGTTCGCCACCTATTGGATCAAGAGGCTGAAGATCAAGACCAGCCCGCTTGGAATAAGTGTGATTGGTGGTTTCTTTAATCTGGTTGCTGACAGACACGAACACCATCTGGTTTGAGGAGGTTCACTGGGGAAAAGTGATGATGGAATGCCTGGTGATGGCGAGGCTGATGTCATATTAGTTCCTTCTGATTAATGAAAGCTGAAGACGGTGGGAGGATGAATGGGGGAAGCAGTTGGTGTGGCTGTGCGTATGGGGACCTGGATGGGTCATCCTAAATGGACTTTGCTTTCTGCAGACCACCTCAAGCCTACCCCTTATCATGTGGTATGTACTATATGGGCAGCTTTTCCCAGTTAAACCAAAGAAAAAAGCTGAAAACCAGAGAGGGGGGATTTACCACCATCATAACCTAACGCCGAACGAATACTAAATGTATGACACTACGCAACAGGGTGAATTTCATGTATATGAAAATATGCAGGAAGTTTTAAAGACCAGAGCCAGCCAGTACTGAACCTTTGACGACAAGACAAGATGGCTCTGCTAGCAAACAGCTTATTTTACAAAGTTATTATAGTAAAAAGCAGCAAAAATTTAGAAACACAGCATAATAGTTGGAAGGAAAGTAATGTAGAAAAGCAGAACTAGTTGCCGAGCAAAAGAGAAGCAGCCACCACCCCAGGAGGAAATGGGAGGAGGTTGGGCCTGCGCCCATTATCTCTGTGGCAGACCCATGGGAGGAGGCTGGACCCCCACTTATCCCGGATATCGAGCCAGAGGGGAAACCTGGACCCTCACCCGGAATGGTAACCTGGACTGAACAGAGAGAACCGGAGAGAGTGGATGTCATCATCGGGAGCAGGCTTAAGATCGCATTCCAGCAGGCCCAGAGGTTATACCGAGAGGGCATGGAAAAGCTGGAGGAGCTGGATCGTACCCTCAGGAAGCTTGGGGCTGAGCGGAAAAGCCAGAGGAGACCAGCACCTGATCCTGACCTGTTGGAACTGCTATCGCTGGAGTCTGTGCGATCTGCCAATGTGGTCCAACATATCCGACAGAGTAAAGATGAATATGAACGTGGGAAACCTTGACCTCTTGGAGGGGGTGTCAAGTTAGGTCGAGGTCAGAGCCCCCAGGTCACAGCCGTACTTAAAGCAGGAATATATTATCCAGAGCAGAAGTATTGTGAAATGTTTGGAATGTTATGTTGAGCTTAGTTAAATGTATTAGGACAGCTTAAAAGTATGAGAATAATATATTGGAAATGTTATTGATCCACTTACTGTGTGTAGTGTCTGAGCATGTGAGGGAAAGAGGAACAGGTTAAGACATGTTTTGCGTATTACCAGAAAATGGGGAAGTAATTTCAACAAGAGCCATGACCATTAAAGGAAGCCCTGAGAAAACATATGTTCAGCTAAGTAGCTTTCCCACGGGAAAGAACGGGGAGGGTAAAACCCCAGTTTGTCTATGTGAGGATCAGGACCCTATTAAGACAGATAGCTGATCAACAGGAATTACCTTGGATTTGTCAGTCAGTGGTACACCACCGTGCCTGTACCACTACATTTGGCTGACTCTTTTATCCGAAAGCGACTTACAAAGTTAAGGCATGTATAGCGTAAAGGGCCTTGCCCAACAGCCCACCTGGAATTGAAACTGGCAACCTTCTGCATCAAAGTCAGTGGTGTAAAACACTAAGCCACCCAGTCACCATACAGTACCACCACTATATCTGTTTCACTATCTTTGCCACCACTATGTCACTGTCTGTACCACCACTCTGTCTGTCACAATCTGTAGTGACTGGATAGCTTAGTAGTTTACACCACTGACTTTGGGGTGGAAGGTTACCAGTTTGAAAACCAGGTGGGCCCTTGGGCAAGGTCCCCTACACTACACATGCCCTATGCCTTGTAAGTTGTTTGGATAAAAGCTTCAGCCAAATGTAATGTACTGTACCACCACTACCTGACTACCTTGATTGCTTATCAACTTTATTAAGCACTTTGGGAAATCATGTATGTAGTGTGTTGATTCACTGACCATCTGAATCCTTATCCTATCCTTATTTTTCCAATATTTGTGTGCTATTCATTTCATATCTAAAAATGTTCATGCTGTTCAGACTAACTCGTCATTCCAGGTCACATAGGGGTAAAAACATCAGGCCACATTAACCTGCAGTGTGAACATAGCCTCTTCCTTTTCATTTAACCCTGTCTCTTAACACCAACTGGTCAAGGCAGATGACCATCCTCCAGGAGTCTGGATCTGCTCGAGGTTTCTGCCTTTTTAAAAGGAAGTTTTTCCTCGCCACTGTCACTCCTGGTGGATTCTGTTTGGTTCTGAAAATTGGCTCTAGAGTTTAATTTCCATTGGTTCTCTAAGTTACAATTTGGCATTAAATAAAATGTGATAACATCCTGATAGGTAATGTAGCCACAAGGGGGCACAAGCCAGTGTCTCATTGTGCCGGTCCCAAGCCCGGATAAATACAGAGGGTTGTGTCAGGAAGTGCATCCGACGTAAAATGCCAAATAAGTATGCAAATCAAAACTGTGACTTCCATACCAGATCGGTCGACGCCCAGGTTAACAACGACCGCCATCGGTGCTGTTCACCCACAGGGTGCTGGTGGAAATTTGATTACTGTTGGTCGAAAGAGAGGAGAAAGGTGTGCCCACAGGAAGATAGAGAAGAGGAAAGCCAAGAATATAGGCCTAAGAGTAGGGACTTTGAATGTGGGAACTATGACAGGAAAAGGTCCAGGAAAGCAGGTGGAAAAGTACCAAGGCTAGAAGTTTAGGAGCAGGGTTCAAGCTGTTCTATTATGGTGTAGATATTAAGATAAATGGAGTAGGAGTTACCCTGAAGGAGTTTGTTAGGAATGGTCTAGAGCAGTGGTACTCAAATCCAGTTCTCGAGGGCTGGTATCCTGCATGTTTTAGATGTTTCCCTCTTTCATTACACCTGGAAGCCGTTAACATTGTTATCATTGTTCTGCAGAACTTGGTGATGAGCTGATCATTAACTGAACCAGGTGTGATGGAAGAGGGAAACATCTA
>JAPSES010072494.1:0-10899 GCA_029822895.1 Maxillicosta whitleyi | reverse complement strand
GCTCTTTTAGTAACGTATGACACACAACACAACACACAGGGTAACACTGGCTGCGTAGTGCATATCCCTCCGCCAAGTGCCGCAGTAGCTATGATGCAATGCAAATACTAATAACATTAAATGCACTAAAACGCACAACTTGTACAGTGTGTCCTGCAGTTTAACTCGCGGTCTGATTGAAACACGGCGGACCATTGGTCTGTAACATGCACGGACACCAGGCCTGAGAACCTGACCACTTACACTTGTGCAACAGCCCCACAAATGGATGGATTTCGATGAAATTTTCAGGATTTGTTGGCAATGGCACAAGGAACAGATGATTAACTTTTGGGGGTGATCCAGAAGAAACCCTGGATTCTGGATCACTTTGAAATTTTCGTTAACATTGGGGTCAGTGGGTCCAAAAATGTAGTTTCTCAGTATCTGGTTAATTATTGACCAAACCTAAATGAAATGTTCAGGAAATGTTCGCTCTGAGTGGATCCAGGATTTTTTTTAAAGGATTCTCTATTAGTTATCATTGGCGTAATAATAACAAATTTCCACCAGATGACGACTCATGTTTTGTCATATAGTCCATGGACTCAAGTATCTTAAAATGCTGTCCAAATAAATGAGGGACTAATATTTATGGTGGTGGTGGTAGGGGGGGGGGGGTTGCACTTGGCGGAGGTCTGCGCTCTCCGAGTGCTTTTCTAGTTAATTCTGCTTTGTTATTTTTCTTTGTGACATATGGAGATCCAATTAAATAGGTGACAGATCCGACATCTGAGGTTCCGGATCATGTTCCAGCTCAAAATAAGCCCCGGGTATAAGATCCCTCCCTGTTCATGGTCCTGGGGGCCCATTTCCTGATCTCTATGAACTCCCTAATCCTGCGGTGGTATTTGTTGCTTTCTGAGCCGATGACCTTGGCTTCTTCCTAGTCCATAATGTGGTTTTCTCTCTTGCAATGATCTCTTATGGCCGATTTCAGATTCTGTTGTTCTGCTCTTACTTTGGCTTGCATCTTGTTAATGTCTCTTTCTCACATTTTTTCCTGTGCCAAACGCTCTTCCTCTTACTCCAACATAGACCTTGTTACATGACAGGTAGGGTATTTTGTAGATGACACTGTGCTTGTTTTCTGTGAGCACTTTGTCCTTTAGATGGACCAGTAGTCGTTTCAGAGGTATGAATAGAGAGAAAGTAGGGCCAAGTGATTACAATGTGTGATTTTTTTTTTTTTTTTTTTTTTGTGGACATTGGTTTGTGATGAAAATAAATCACTCTTATGAACACATGCTGTTTTTAGAAGAAAAACGTTGCAAAACCCCGCAAAACTTGCCCGACTACTTTGGTTTGGACCAAATCCAGACCAGAACTGGGCTCACAGGACACTGTCGGAGATAAGTCAGTGTGGATGTACTACACTGATGACAGGGACGAAATACAGATTCATGTCAAAAATCCTGAACTACCCCTTTAATTGCCTAAACGAGTATCAACAAGACCATCTGTCAACATCAAGGCTTCTTCCAACTATTTCTCAAAGCCAGTTTTTATTTCATAAAGCAAATACATTTTTAATCTCCACATGACAAAAATTTATTTCAAAGACAATCTAAGGCAGCCAACTCTACCAAAGAGCAAAACATAGCTCATTTGACATCTTTTACTGTAACCCACCATTGAAACATTATACAACAATCATAGAGTCAAACTCTGTGTCTTGCAGAGAAAATCACCAACATAAGAGCTCTCAACTGGATGGGATTTAAATTAATGAATAGCTTTGCTAATGAAAACAATTAATATTGTTAAACACCAGGAAATTAGAGGGGCAATTTGAAGATCGGATCCATTATTTTCCTGGATCAGGACACCATGGGGTGGGACCCTTAACACAACTTTAGCATAGGCACTCACCACAGACTATACAGGGGAGGTTGTGTCTATTTTCCATTTAAAGAGATCAATTGGATGAAATGCAGTAGTTAAGTAGTTAAGTAATAAGACTGTAATTGGATGAAGCTGGTGTGCAATCTGCTGTTCTGAAGGCAGTATCTTCTGTTTTGGCCATTGTCAATGATAGGAAAATTTTCAGACAAAACAGAGTTGGTGGATTCTGGAATCATGAGTCTTAACTTGTAGCAGGGTGTCACATACACATAATAAGATGCGGCAGCAGTTGACTAACTAACATTAGGGCTTGTGATGTTTCCAAACCAGCGCATGCTGGGAAGATAAACCCAGGACACAGTTCTCTCAAACACTCTCAGTGCGACTCATTGGGTGTTTCGGGTCTCACAACAGACACCCTCACCCAGGTGATCCAGCTGGGGTTGATCAGGCCCCAACTTGTGTCTAAGTAGCCTGTGTAGCCCATGGATCCCCCCGCTTGATCCACAGCCATCTTGATGCCTTTTCTGCTGCATCGAAGTTGTTCCTGTTCTGCAGCCCTTTCACTCCCAACAGCTTGAGTGCCTTGACGAGAGACTGGCCGACAAAGCCTCTGCAGCCGACTTTGATGGGGTTAAGTCGGGTTCTCCATCCTGCTCTCCGGCATTCACCTGCCAGCTCCCCATACTTGGCCCTTTTCCTTTCGAAGGCCTCCTCCATCCAGTCTTCCCAGGTAACAGTCAGTTCCAGCAGGACCACTTGCCGTGTTGTTTCAGAGACCAGGACTATGTCTGGCCTGAGTGTGGTCACTGCGATGTTCTCTGGGAACTTGAGCTGTCATCCTAAGTCGACCTTCAGCTGCCAGTCTCGAGCTGTTGCCAGCAGCCCCCCGCCTCCGTTGCTGTTGTGGTTCCTCCCCAGCCCTAACAAAGGTGATGAACTGCTTTGCTGGTTGTTGGTGCTTGCTGCTGGAGATCCCCATGCTGATGACCCGCAGCACTTGGTCATGGCGCCAGCAGTAACGCCCCTCTCCAAGTGCCCGTGGGCAACAGCTCAAGATGTGCTCCAGTGATCCAGTTCTCTGGTAGAGCAGACACAGTGGAGTCTCAGCCAAGCCCCAGTGGTGGAGGTTGGATGGACTTGGGAGTACATCATACACAGACTGTATGAGGAACTTGATCCGGTGTGGTTCAGATCTCCACAGTTCCGTCCACGAGATCTTCCGGTCAGCTGCATCTTCCCATCTGGTCCATGCCCCCTGCTGTGCCATCCCTACTGTCCTACTGCAGCAGGCTTCCTCTACCCCTGCTCAGACTTCCTCCTGGATCAGCTGTCGCCTTTCCTTTCCCTGGAACTTGCTGAATAGCGGTCTTGGATTGCTCCCGAGGCCTGCCTGTCCAGCTGCTACTGTTCCCACCAGCTCACTGTGTCACAGCCGTGCCTCAGCCTGGTTAACCACCCTGTGCGCCTTCCACTTCTATGCCTGCCAAGGAGACTTTGTTGTTGCTGTATGAGTCCCTATACAGCAGCACCTCCCTGGCTCGGGTTACCATAAATTCCTCTGTCAGACTACTGAAGGGGAGTTTTAGTTGTTTCTCCCGTACAAGGCGATGCTGCTGAGGCTTTGTGGTAAGCCCAACCACTTCCAGAGGAAAGAGCTGACCTTCCTCTAGAAGTACTCAACGGTAGTCAATGGTATGTCATAGACCAGCAGGGCCCAGAGGAGTCGTGGCAAGATGTAATGCTGGTAAATCCAGGCTTTATACTTGCCTGGGAGCCCTGACTTATCCACCGCTGTGAGCCAGGTTCCCAACTCCTCTGATGTTGATTGGAGTGCTGCGGTGTCCTTCAGGGTGCAAACATAGATCTTGCCAAGACTCTTTACTGGTTTTTCTGTCACAGATGGGATCCGGGTACCTCCTATCGTCACACAGACACTTGAGTGTTAATCTTTTGGGAAGATGTCATCATACCACAGCCCCTGGACACACAACATGTTCTGAGAGTAGTCTAATATTCCATTCATCTAACGTGTTCTGAGAAATCGAATGTGTTTTTCTAAGTTATGTTGGAGTTTTGCATCCAGAAGTGAACAAATGGGTAGAGATGCTTCACCCTTAGATGCATGGATCTCCAGACCTACACTCTTCCATGAGTGGGGTCAAAAATTACCCCAATTGTATTTAGGGCATTTTTGAGTGGAAACTGGTTTTATTTTGTTTAGAGTTGATTGTTAATGCCATATTTTGATAGTTGTCATGTTCATTCACTATTTGTATATTTGTGTGTGTTTGTTTTGTGTGAATTTGTATGTTGTTTTGTATGTCTTTACATCTACAGTTGAGTTTGTGTGTGTGTGTGTGTGTGTGTGTGTGTGTGTGTGTGTGTGTGTGTGTGCGCACGCACATCCGTATCTATCTCTCGTATATCTCAGAAGACAACATATTCTCTAGTGGAAAGAATGATGTGAGTAACAGTAATGACACAATGACAAGAGTATGATATTTTATGATGTGCTCATGCACTTTACTTCAGAGAATGATTTCATATTTTACATGTTAACTTCTTTTCTCACTGTGTTTCATCTGAACATAAACAAAACGGTAACTCTCTTCTGTGAACAGCCATAGTATCAAACAATTTAAAACTCCTCTTTAAAGCTTTCGTATTAGCGATTTTAAAACACTTCACGCTCTGAACTGCCATTGTAACATTGTTCATTTTAACATAGATTTGCTATTCCTGCTTCTCCCACTGAACTGCCATCTATTATCCTCTTCCCATTAACTATTTTCTCTTTATCTCTTCTCACTGTGAACAGCCACTGCAGATTACATGTTTCTGGTTGTGAACAGCACACACTGGTTGACTACACTTCCAGCAATATTGCCTGGCTTTGCGGTCTTAGTCTCTTGGGCACATCTTGCACCTCTTCCGCTTCTGACTCTTGCCCACCTGAGGCTGGATGGCAGCTTTTGTCACCCCACACTTTTCCATTGCTGCGGTGATGTAGGATGGTAGGTTTGGGACACATTCTAGGCGACTTCTCATGTAAGGCTTCACAAGCTCCTGTGAGAGCTCTGTAAGAAACCGCCGCTGAGCGTTGGTAATGCCAGAATAGAATTCTGGATGCTGAGCCTTGAAAAATGAGTAGGCATTCAGGGTGGCAACATCGATCATGTTGTACCATAACATCATGGGCCACCTCTGTGTTTGGCGTTTACAGGTGTAGGTGCCAACCATCTGGTCAACAACATCGACACCCCCTTTTGTTTGGTTGTAGGAGTTGATCACTTCTGGTTTTTTCTTTTGGGTGTTTTCATCCACTTCTCTGTCATGGTGCATTGTACTCAGGAGTACAACAGCCTTTTCCTTCTTTCCAACATAGCTGACCATGGTCATGCTGCCATTGAAGCCGAATTCTGTGCTGAAGAGCTCCCTAGTCTTGGAAGCCTTCATGGCTGGGGGGATGTCTGGCTTGTGTTGACGCAATGTTCCCACAATGGTCAGGCCCTTCTCCAGGAGATGCTCAGCAAGAGCCACGCTTGTAAAGAAATTGTCAGTAGTGATATTGCGACCGGTGTTTCGGAACCCACTGCACAACTATTTGAGGAATACATGAAAGATCAGACAATATAAATCCAAAATGACAAATATTTAGCAAAAAAAAAAACTACCCCTGGGGTCAGTTTTGACCCCACTTATGCATCTAAGGGTTAAGCATGAGGAGTCACAGCCACCTGTGTGGGATCGTGGTTGAGCTAATGCTTAACATTTTTTATTACAGTCTTCCTGGGGTCACCTATTAACCCCAGCTACAATCTAACTGTCTCTCAGGAAGAAATCTTTTTCATTAAATCAACACTAAATGTTTGATAGGTGTCAAAGACCTATAAGTCAAAGCCAGACACAACAGAAATTAAAACTTGTATTTAGACTGACATCTTATAAACTGAGGAAAAATTTAAAGATGTACTAGACCACTTAGTAGAGCATGCAAATAAACCAAAGGAGACTAGAATGAAGGGTAGCACTGTAGCAGAATGGTTAGCACTAGGCAAGCATCCACTGCAGTAACTTCAGGGTAGTTTTTACATGGCCAGGGCCATTGTGCATGTCTGCACTGCAAGAACAGCCCCCACAGGCAAAATTGCAGGAAACTTCACAGGGATTAACTGAGTTACTGTCATGGGGGAAGTACTTGAAATGGCCCTGAAAACTCTTAAACTTAGAAGTTTAGTCAATGCTAACTGAGTAGACCCAGAGCAGGAAAGGAAACATGTAGTATATGTAAAGTCCTGCAGATAGTGGGGCAGATTGCTGAAACAATCTTTCACTTGGTGACACAAGCACCAAAATTGGCACACAGGTGCTTCAGAACCTCCTCTTTCAGAAAAGCACATTAGCCAAATTCAAAAACAAAATGGCCGCCATTTTCCAAGATGGCCACCATTCGTTCCAATACGAAACAGTATTGGCACTAAATATTGTCAAAGTAATAACATGATCAAAATATATGTTTTTTGACATGAGGAATCGAATTCTGCAATCAAAATTTCAATATCATTAAGCGTTATAGTGATATGATGACAATTATATGAACTAACACTGTCTCAGTGAAGTTGCCAATGTGGTATCTCGATTTGTTGTGACAGAAGCACAATGTAGGTACTACAGCAGACTGAAGTGACTTGTTTGAATTTAGCCTGGATCATTGTTTTACTCTTTACAGCTACACAGTTGTGTACACTTCAGGGTGTAGTGATAATATTTGCATGGTCCCCGACATTTAGCCATGCAACGACATTTTGTCAACTGCTGGCAGGACTGAGCAATGGGTGGGAGGGTTGACCAAAGAACTTCCCAGGCTTTTTTTGCCAGCCCCAGTTGCCAGGACTTTCAGGTTGCATTGTACATTCTGTTGATCAGCCCCATATGCAAGCAACTTGGAATGCAGATCGTCTAACATCCTGAGCGAGAGATGCACTCGGAGGATTGGAGTCATAGGGTCTTTGCTTCCGAGCAAACAAGTGCAGTCTCGCCTCATCAACCTTGGTAGTGTTGCTGTGTTTGTCATATATAGTGACAATGAATTTCTCGAGAATGTTGAGATCAGCATCATCTATAGTAGGTGGGTACTGACTCAGTTTGCTGAACACTGGGCCCACTTCAGGACAAAGTGCCCATGTTTGCCATGCAGTTGTCTTCCCTCTACCTCGAAAGGCCAAGACCACGTCACAGTCACTGAAGGCATGAAAGAAGAGCATGCCACTACATTTGTCTTTGCCGAGGTTCATCGCCAAGTTGTGAATTGGGAACCATCTAATGGACTGTCCCTGGCTGAATTCTACCAAAAGCATTTCTAAGCCAACATTCTGAAGACTCGCCAAGGATATCTGCGTCGCATGCCTTGACCAACACAGACTTTGTCTTCTGTTTGGCTGCATGAACTGCGTGTGTGAAAATCCTGGAGTCAACTTCTTCATGATTGCAAGGTTGTAGGCCTTCAAAGTTGATGGATTTTTTGACAAGACCTTCTCTCCTTTGGTCACAACTACAACATTGTTGGGACACATGGATATAATCTTGTCTGCTAGATACTCAAACAGTTCTGTCTTCTGTCACTGTCTCTGAGAAAGCTGGACCAGATGGGTGGCAGCTTGGTTTTGTCTGTCACTCGACACCGACTTCCTTTGCTTCACTTTGATCTCATTTCAGTCTTGAGGCTTGAAGTCTTGTAAATATCAAACACAATGTCTGTTCACTCATACTTCGATGAGTAACTCCGAATCTTTGGCACTACATCATGGACAGCATATTTCTCAAGTATCTTTGAGGTCTTTGATGAGAGAGTATACAAGAGCAGCACCATCAATAATGATGACATCTCATTCTGGCTGAGAATCAGGAAGAGCAATGGTATCTTCCAGAATGCCAACAAGGTCAGACTTCTTTCCAGGATAGAGATTCCCTGTGTCACTCAGTGCTGCAGGAAGAGACTGATTCTCATGCCTGAAGAATTCTGACAGATCACATTCTCATGCTTGACAGGACATGAAAAGCTGTGAGAACAGATTGTACTTTTCAGTACCTGCTTCTTCTTGTCAGTGGAAGCTACAGCTGCTTCCTGGCGGAAGAAGTCAGTTTTGTTCTTTTTGATGGGCTTGTAGAAGGAAGCCTCATCACCAAGACTATTGAAAAAGTCTTTGAAGGCAGCTTGACCTTTATTAATGTCAGCGTTGACAAACTCTGCAGAACTGGGATGCGCAATGATCTTTGTGTCCAGTGTGAGAAGATCTTTGGACTCTTCCTGGAAAGGATTGCCTAGATAATTCATTGCACTAAACAACTTCTTGACCTTGTCAGTGAAGGCCTTCTGAGACTGGCTGGTCTCCTCATGATGTCTGATATCCTCATTCCCCATTTTGGCCTGGGAAACCAACTCATATTGGTGAACCAGCTGGCTAACCTCTGGTCCAGACACCATCCATTGCCTCAGTGCAGATGGATCCTCAGTAATGCCAATGGCACCACCATCACCTTTGACCACTGCATTAGCTTGTTCATGGGCTTGGTCAATGACTATACCAGAAAACTCCTGTGAGTCTTGTGGATCACAAACTTTCCAAGTTGGAATTCATGGAACACAGCAAGATGAGTTTGTTCCAAGGATACCATGTCTTGAGGTGGATGGGGAGCCATTGAGCATAGTTGACATTTTTGTTGGCAAAGAAGAAGGGGATCAGAGCAGAGAGTGCTTGTCAGTACAAGCTGAAGTTAGCCTCTCTGAAAGATCTAACCAACAAGAACACAACCAAATTCCATTGACAGGACAAGCTCCCAGAGCTGAAACTGAGGGCTCTCTTTCCTCCGTGTCTCACACCAGCCGTCAAAATCCAGGACTCTGTTCTCTTCTGCCCAGTGGTAGTCATATGCTTCCTTTTGGAGCATATAGAGACAGCATGCTGTGACCTCGTGCATATGGTGCATTTTTGTGACACTGGATGCAGAGAGAAACAAGTCTGCAGTGTCAGGCCAGTGCCACTGGACTTGTTTAGCAAGAGCGTAGATTGGCTGGTCTGCAATTATCACAGGAACCTGGTTTGGATTGAGGTGAGAAATAGCATCCTTGACTTTGTCCATAGAATGTCTCACCATAGCAACAGAATGAGCCTCATCACGTAGAAGGGGCAATGGTGAAGTAATGCTCACTTCAAACTCAAGGCCTTGCTTTTTCTCTGCATGGTGAGATGACCAACTGATGTTAACCTCATCACCTATTTCCTGTGTGAGACTGACCTTCTGCAGCCATTCATAATCATCTGTTAGGGAGAGTATGTATATGTATATGTATGTATATGTATATGTCACATTGCTCTTGGGAGGAGATGGATTATTCTTGGCAAAGAAAGCAGGGTGAAAATTTGTGTAGGAGTCAGGAAGTTCTGAGACTTTCTTCACATTGCTGTTCTTGATAGAAACTGGTTCTCAGTCTTCTCCACGGTCAGCTGGTGTTGTATGCTGAAAGATTGAGATGCTGTTACCATGGAATGACGATGTCGCAGTGGTAGATGATGGATTGTGATCTATATTGTCCATCGCACTCATGCAGAGGAGATCTTTCCTCAACTTGAGGGGACAAACCACACCTTCCTCAACATATTTACTTACAACTGCATCTCCCAGCTGGGCAGATATGTCAAGCACTCTATCATATGGGATACTAAGACCATGGTCATGCAACATTTCCACGAGATGTCTTTTTCTGGTCTTAGCATGAACAGACTGGAAGTGGAGTCTCTCTATCTCTAGAATGCCTTTGTGCGGTAGGACCTTCTTTGTAATTGGCAAAGCAGTTGTATTGAAGGAGCTGAGGCATTGCCAGATCAGTTGTGGTTGCCCCAAATCTGATCTGAGACTTTATGTCAGCCCCATGCTCTATCATACAGACGAACTGAAGTAAAGCTGAGGGCAAAGAATCTTACACTGAATTCTCATACAGACTGCCTTCAAACTTACACTTGTGTTCCAACATGTGCCTACGCAGTATCTTAGCAACTTTGGCAAGGATGATTGCATCAGTGTAGGAAGATGTTTCTGACAATACTGGGTCAATGTCTTTGTCAAATGCTAGGAGTACATCTCGACCTTTCTTGTAGGCTACAAGTCCAGGTATCTCTGACAGCAGCCTTTCTTTCAGCCTGGTTGAGTTCACATCAGGTAAGTCTGTTCCAAACTGCTCAATTTGCTCCTTGTATAGACTAACTAGTTCAGCTAGTCTGAATATGGCTGGCTCATCAGTGCTGTATCTTTTCTCATTGACATAGGCCAGGAGTTCTGAGAATACCAAAGGAAAAAAATCCTTTTCTTGGGATGACTCCAGTGTTTCTTTGTTCTTTTGGGCAATATGTGCTTGTTCTCTGTTATACAGAGTAGTCAAGCAAGAGCAATGGTATTTCAGTTCTAGGCCCACCATGTCTCCACCACTCAACAGAGCCAGTAGTCTACCATCATTGAGGTTACGGGCACATTCATTGAGCCTCTCATTCAGTTGCATGGTCATGGCTTGCCGCAGCTCTGATGTTGGTTCCTTCTTTTCATAAAGGAAACACTGTTCCATCTCCATATTAGTTCTTTGCATTTTTGTCAGGGTCCCCCCCAGGATTGTTAAACCTAAAATTAAGACCTTTTAATACCTTTTTTAATGCCATTTCAAGTAAAATTTAATGCCTCTATCGCACCAATTATTTCAATAATCTTGAATCATATTCAACTAGAATGACACTCAGTAGAGCGCAGACCTCCACCAATGCTGTATTGAACTCTTCCGCCAGACCCGGATCCGCATGAAATTGATGTTAAGTGCTTACTTTTTTTACCTCTGCCAAGTAGGTTATGTTTTCACCCGCGTCTGTTGGTTGGTTGGTTTGTTTGTTTCTTTGTTAGCAGGATTACGCAAAAACTACTGACCTGATTTCCATCAAATTTGGTGGAGGGGTAGAGTGTGGGGCTGGG
>JAPSES010072473.1:0-10901 GCA_029822895.1 Maxillicosta whitleyi | reverse complement strand
CAGATTGATAATAGTCTTTTATAGGAATTGATACGAAGGCTTTTAAATTTATGACATTTTGAATTTACTACCTTATACATCTCTTTAAAATCAAACTGAATATATTAACAATCATTTGAGTTCCGTTCCATAGGCAGAACAATTGAATTTAAAGTGGGTCAGTCTATAAACCAGCGGTGCCTTTGCACTAATCTGTTCTTGGAGAGAGAAATCAAAGCTGTGTGAGAATGCTTTGAACCTGAGCGCAGATCATCCACCTCCACAAACAAAAGACACACAGCAGGACAGAGGAGGAAACCAGGCTTCTGTGCGCCTCAGTACGAGCCTGAGAAAACTGGATAAACATTTGACAGCGATGCAGTGTGTCTTAAAGCTACTCTGTTATATTTTGTCACTGTTTGTTTTCGGTCACATTAATAAAACAGTGGTTAACGCCACTGACTTTGGTGGCCGGTTCAAGACCCAGGTGATCCCTTAGGAAAGGTTCTTTACACTGTACATCTCAATGTGGCCACAAGGGGGCGCAACCCTCATTGTGCCAGTCCCAATCCCGGTTACGTCAGGAAGGGCATCCGACATAAAAACCTGTGGCGAAGAACGAAGAAACAGATTCACAATGCTCCATTTTTTTAAAAATTTAGTTCACCTTATTTTATTAACAAATCAATGGCACCTCACCATGTCCCAACATGTACAACATGAAACACACGCCTCCTCTTTTCTTTCCTCATTAGCACCAAATGGCACTTTGTGGCTTTGAGCTGCGTTAACTCAGAACTGTGCCGTGCACCTGACCAAGTGATGCTGTGCTGCATGTGTTGATGTTTCTGCGCGAAGTCAAGATTTTCACTCTGTGCCAACGCATAGATAGATATAACAAGTGTTAATTAAAAAATATAATAAGAATATACATAAACACAAATGTGAGTCCTGATCGGGAGATAATGCCCGATTCCAATAGAGTCCTGAACCACGTGATCGGGGCCGATTTCCGATCATGTGATCAGATCGGGACATCCCCAGTTTTTATACTGTAGATAGGTTTAGATTTTGGATTGGGCGGTGGTTAAGTGCCTCACTCAGGGACACATCAGCCAACAACTCTGTGGGAATCGAACCTTCATCTTATTGGTCACAGGCTGACTCTGCTCTTTAAATCACCTACGATACATTCAGTACATTTACTATTTCATTTTATTTAGAATATCTACATTT
Organism: Maxillicosta whitleyi; assembly: GCA_029822895.1. Classification (NCBI taxonomy): domain Eukaryota; kingdom Metazoa; phylum Chordata; class Actinopteri; order Perciformes; family Neosebastidae; genus Maxillicosta; species Maxillicosta whitleyi. Next base: position 9,686 of record JAPSES010072473.1, on the reverse strand, counting down.
ATTACAGTGGTAGAAATATATATATATATATATATATATATATATATATATACAATTACTCTGATATTTGATAAATACAAAAGAGAAAAAACAAAAAAAGAGAATGTGCATTCTATCAGCTTTAACCCATAAGGACCCAGTGTGACTTTGCCTGAGCTAAAATGAGTTTGACTCCCCTCATAATATAAATATTTAGTGTAAAATTCAGTTTGTCATCAAATATGACCCATAGTTACCATGGAAACACCACCATCTCCTACAACATTGATTCACCAGTAAAACTACTGTTAGACTTTGAACCAGGACTGTGAAGTCTGTGCACATCACAGCAGATCTAAATTCTTTACACCGGCGTCCAGTTAAGTTACAGAATTGATTTTAAAGTACTGTCATTATCCTACAAACCACTGAAGGGTTTAGACCCAGAACACATCTGTGATATGTTTCATATAAACTGTGTAGTATTCTTAGGACCAGAGCCCAGACTCTAAACTAAACACAGAGAAGCACTAATAGTGGTTATGCTGTAAACAACTGGAACAAACTGCTCCAAGTTTTATAAAAAGAAGGTTGAAAACAGTTGTCTTTTCATGTTTCTTTTCATTCTTATTGCTCTGTAAATCTTAATGAATTCTTACCGCTGTGTGAATCTGGAGGACTATATATTATTTTAATCACTTTAACATAGATTTTATAATAATTTTATTCTCCTATTATATTGTTTTATGCACTATAAAGTTGCCTCAACTTAGAATTATTAATATTTTGAAGTTCCCTCCAATTTATTTATTTATTTATCTAGCCTACTCATATATTTATTATGTGAAAGACACCGAATTGTCTCGCATTTGTTTTTCATAGTTTGACGTCCTCTTAATTTTTATATGTTGTAACTGTGTGTTGTATGTCACGCTGCCTCTTGGTCAGGACTCCCTTGAAAAACAGGTTCTTAACCTGAATGGAATCTGATTTTCCTGGTTAAATAAATAAAATAAAATGCACCACACAAATACAAAGTTATTTCATTTATGTTTTTCCTACATTACAAATGAATTGTACTTAAATGGCATTGTAACGTGGATAAAAAAAATACTTATTATTTTTGTCTCGTCTGAAACAATTAGTAACTTTAGTTTTAATAACCATCATTTCTTAAGTAAAAACTACAGTGTTCAGCCTCTTTTGTGGTTGTAACTTAACCTCCACAGCACTAGATGGCGTCAGTGAGTTAAAAACAGAGTCAGAACAGGGCGTCGTTCGTTCCCCTCTGTTCCTGAAATGTGCATTTCAGGGTAATTTATATTATAGGAGATTAGAAAGTTGATGAGTAAGGGATCAAACGGAAGGTCCTAAATTAAAATAATAAATTAAAAATATAAAAATTACCAGCTCTTTGTTATATAACCCCCTAATTGCACTAACATTTATTAATAAGAGAAACAATTAGATATAAAAATGATATATTAGTAATGTTCTGATTGTTTAAAGATGATTTATTGGCTTCCGGTAAATAAAATATACCATTAGTTGACATCGTTGGACGTACATTCACACAGCAATGAACTGTTACCCATAGCAACAGTAGCGTCACTGGCCAATCAGAATCGAGAATTCTCAAACAACCAGGAAATAAACTCAATCGAACTCCTTAGTGTACACAAAATAGTCTAAATATAGGCATAAAAACTGTTATGTTAGTAGTTTGGTGCTTTATTATTCAGACAATAATTTCTTACAGCAGCTTTTACCTTAAAGCAACCTGTCTTATTGGTTAAAAGTTGGGTATTGAGGGTTTTTTTTTTTTTTTCATGTGTTTTGTGTATGTTCTGTATAAACACAACAATTAGTAGTGATTAGAAATTTTTGTGCTATTGCTATAAAAAAAATTAGTAAAAAATAACGTAAAAAAAAACTTGGTTGTTGATTTGTGTTTCTTGTAATGGGACTGCATTAAATCTAGCTTCCTAAATAACAAAATATTAACTAATTAATTAATTAACTAATTAATTAATTCAAACACAAAGGATATGTTTTATGCACACCAAGAAAAAGTAAGAGTAGGTTGCATATTTTTGAGTTGAACATATTCAGTCTATTTTTGATGGACTTGAGCTAAGCTAAACTAACATTTTAAGCTAATTCAATTGTTTGTTTGTTTTTTATTCTATAACAAGCTCCTTAATTCCTATTCATGACATCTACGTTAACCGGAGTTAAAGCTAATATAATAAATAATGACATGTTACTTTTCGAGGAAGATGTCAAAGTTGGATATGTTTCAGTTTGACATATATTCATTCGGTCTATTTGATGGACTTGAGGTAAGCTAAGATAACAATTTAAGGTAATTTAATTGTGGCAAGGCACGACACATTTGTTTGTATTCACAGTGCTTTACAAAAATACAAGAGACAGGTTAAAAACATAATTAATAAAACATAAATAACAATCAATTAAGTAATATTAAAATAGAAGCGGGCAGATTGAAGATTCTCAGTTGTTATATACATATATGTGTGTGTTTTATTCTATAATAAGCTCCTTAATTCCTATTTATGTCACCTACGTTAACCGGAGCTAAAGCTAATATCAAGCGTAATGACATGTTACTTTTAGAGTAAGATGTCAAAGTTGGATATGTTTCAGTTTGACATTTATTCAGTCTATTTGAGGCAAGACAAATGTGTTTGTATAGCACAATTCATACACAGGGCAATTCACGGCGCTTTACAAAAATAGAAAAGAGACAGGTTAAAAACATAATCAATAAAACATAAATAATAATCGATTAAAATAGAGTAGAAGAGTGCTGATAGAACACTTTCAGTTATTATATACATATATATGTGTATTTTGTTCTATTACAAGCTACGTACAATTAGTATTCATAACATAACATATTCTACTTTAACCGGACCTAAAGCTACTCTAACTACCAGTGATAATCGTATCTTAACTTTAGCTAAGCCCAACGGTGCTGATGTTTCCGTCGGTCCGTGAATGCAGCACCGGGCCTTCGGCTGCCTCAACCTTCGGAGCTGCTCGTGACTGTCAATCGGTTCGCGTGCCGACAGTTTCGCAGACCGGGCTTTGGGCAGGTGTCCTTCTGCATATGTTAGCGACAGTACGAGCGTTCGGATTACTTTTTTTTCAACTCACATCCGCTTTGAAATAATCATGAGAGAGCAGCGGAGGGTTCGTGGGCTCCGCGGCAGAACTCCACCGGGAACTAACAACAACAACAACAACAACCACATCGATAAGACTCGTCTGTGGTCTTGAGCTGCACTTTTACAACACAGCCCCGAAACCTCCGCGTATTTATGGGCGTCGACGTTTCATTGTGTGTGTGTTTTTAATAGCACTGGCTGTTGCCGTTTTTTTTTCTGGACACAAACAGACGCAGCGGCGGAAAGGAGCGACGTCCCAAGGAGGAGCATTATTCGTCCCCCTGGTGTTTATTACAGGCGAAGGGAGAGGACGCAGCGCGAGCCACGGACTCGACTCGCGGACGGACAAGAGCAAACATGTTCGAGACCAGAGGGGTCCCCTTTGTCCTGCTTGACTTGGCGTGTCTGATCCTAGGTATGTGATTAAACCGGTTTTCCTCGTTGCAGTGTTGCTATTATTGATAGAGGATAAACCGATTTGTGTTTCTCATAATAATCCCATTGTTGTTCAGGAGATTCAGCAACTTACCATCACGTGAAGGGAGTGGTGAATGCTCTGAAGCCCACGAGTGTCATTACCCCCTAACTGTGGTCACTAGGATTTTATCCATAAAACTGCTTATTGTTACTAATTCAAGAGTCAAACTTGAGTGGTTTCTTTAAATACGTGACAGACTCACACATTCTCAGTTACATGATGTTGTTTTGTTGCCATTGAATGTTAATTATGTGCCTCAGCTCTGTCTTTTCCACGGTGTCAGTTGCTCCCATCTTATCTTTAATAATGAGGCTCCTCTGTAGCTTTAAGACAGTGCATAGTAAAAAAAAAAAAAAAAAAAGCTTTATAATATGGTTATAGTCAGATGGATTAAATGTCTCTCCAAGATCTGTTTAGCGCAGGGGGGTCAAACTCATGTTGGTTCAGGGGCCACATCCAGCCCATTTTGACCTGAAGTGGGCCTGATCATTAAAATAATAACATAATAATATAAAAATGATATCGGTTCCACAATTCTATGTGTAGTTTCTATGTTTTATAGTGTGAAAAAAGTAAAATTTATCGTAAAAATGTTTACATCTACAAACTACCCTTTAAAAACATGAACAAAAATAAATTTATTTAGAAAAGAGTGTAATTTTTTACCATTTATGTCATTATTTGGCCTCAGTTCCTTATTTTCACATGTTCATTATAACGTACAGATCACAGTGGATCTACAAATACACTAAATATTTAATAACAGGTACAATAATGGTACATTTAATTGTGTTGAGACTTTTCTGGTTCATATTTGTTCAGGTTGTTCATATTTTTTGTAAAAGGCTAGTCTGTAAATGTAAACATTTTTGTGTAATTTAACAATTTGTTTTACACAAAAAAGAGAAAAATATGTTTTTCATTATTTAGAGTTTATTATAATAATGTTTTATTGGTCTAACCCACTTTGGATTGAATTGACTTACAATTATTTTAACATCTTTGATTGTTAATATCTTCAGTGTAGTTTTTGTATTTCACTAATTCATCCCAGGGGCTGGATTGGACCCTTTGACGGGTCGGTTTTGGCCCCTGGGCCACATGTTTGACACCCCTGGTTAGCTGTTCTGGAGTTTTTCCCAGGTATCATGAAACTGCAGATTTCAGAGGGCTTTTAAGGACAGCTGATACTTCTTAGCTTATGCATCATATTAATATTAATGTTTAGTCTGTCTATTACGGAAGAGGATTAGAGCCACTGGAGGGGGGGGGGGTCTGAATTCATTAATAATAATAACAAAATATTGTACCTTTTATTCCCCAGTGGCCCTAATCCTCTTCCATAGTCTGTGTATTGTTCAAGATCAGCAGTAAGTTAATTTAGAATAATATAAATTCACAGTTTACATGTATTCAGTAGTAGGGTTTACAGATATGACAAAATTTTTTAGCGTGAAATGATATTTTATCTTTGTTGATATTTCTCACAATAAATAAAATGTAAAGTAATGCCGCAGTAACTGTCAGTGTAGTTGTCTGGCCCAGGTTTATTCAGTAGTGCTGAAGAAGATAAATAGATAGATAAAAGTACTTTATTGATCCCGAGCTGGGAAATTGACATGTAACAGTAGCAGAATACAATAGAAATACAATATATACAGTTAAAAAAATTGTTCAATAAACAGTAAAGTGCACAGGTTTGAAGCTGGCATAACCTGTGTACTATTACACACACAGACGTAGTGGTTTAACCTCACAGTGGCACAGCTCACCTGGTTCATGTACATACACGTCTGTCTGTGAGGTTCAAACCAAAACATACTCACAATCTATGCAAATTGTCATATCAAATGTCAAATTACATTCAAACTGGAAAGTAATCCGCTAAAATAAAATAAAAAAACAAATACAGTCGTGGGAAAAGAGGTTTGACCAACCCTTGTTCTTATTTAATTTCTTGTTCATTTTAATGCCTGGTACAACTAAAGGTACATTTATAATAATAACAACAAAAATGGCTCATAATAGTTCATTTTCAGAGCTGATATCTATCTAGTTTACATTACATTAAATTTGGCTGATGCTTTTATCCAAAGTGATTTACAAGGTATAGGCATGTTTAGCATAAAGGGTCTTGCCCAAGGGCCGACCTGGGATTCAAACTGGCAACCTTCTGCACCAAAGTCAGCGGTGTAAACCCCTAAACTCCCCATTTAACATGTTTTATTGATAAAAAAAACCAACATCACCTCAGTTCTTACATCAATATCTATGTCATGGTAGTGACAAAAACACTGCTTTTGTTCATTCCATGTTTTAGTCACATGACACACACAGGAGTTAGGACTGGATTACATAACCACTGTTTTTAATGACTTTTGATGGTCGAATTAATTTTCCACGACTGTACATGTTCAATAAAATGGGGCAGCAGTTAGAAATATCCTTTTTGAACACCACTAAATTCTTTTTTTTTTTTTTTTTTAATGTGGGGGATCGTTCAGGAGCTGCTCACAGGACTGCAAAGGCATCGTCCTGCAGTCTACTAAATCTGATTATGAATGAGTGATATGGTGTGTGACTCATACTAGAACATCCCTCACCCCCTCTGTGGTTAGTCTAAAGCTACAGAACATGCAGTAAACATTTGGAGGAAACGCTGCACTGCTCTTAAGTGCTTCTTTATTCCCACAGTGGCAGATTTTTGTACTTTGCGTAATGTATAATTGTCTGACAGTGGTATGTGTGCCGTCAGAAACAATATGACTGTACATTCTCCCTGTACGCGTGCTGTTTGACTAATACACCAACGTTGAAGACTTTTTCTAGTAGTGACTCACACAATGAAGATCTAACCAACAGTGCTGGTTTTTCTGGTGTTTCCGGGCGTTGTTTCTATCACTCAACCACAGAGAAATATGCACAATTAATCACCCACATGTGTGGTAATACAAGTGACAACAATCCGATCAAGAGGAAAGAACTGTCTCAGGACTAATTATCAGAGGGTTTCAAAGAAAGAAAGAAAGTTGTTACCTTCACAGCTGATTTCATGAATGTCCAAATGTGTATTTTTATATAATAAGATAATAATGAAGAGCCTCGTTACACCAGTAATGACATAATAACAGTAATTTCAACCGTAGCTTGTTTATTGGAGGACGTAAACCTTCATTACTTTTGTGAAATAAAAAAATAACAAAATTTTTTTTATTGCTGTGTTGAAAATCACGCAAGTGGGAAAGAACCAGAGAAATACTGAGTAGAGTCGAATCGAGTCAAGTCGAGTAGAGTCGGTACCATGTAGTGGAAAATCGGCACTAGCTAAGTGCCAGCAAAATTTGCCCCTCAAAATGCAGGAAATAATGTTTCAGAGGGTCTAGATTTCAAAAATTTCCTGCGGGGGCATGTCCATAGACTCCCCTAGAAAACATTGTATCTTCGGCACTTGCGAAGATACACTTCATCAAATCTCGCCCCCCCCCCCTCAAAATTTCGTGCTGCCACGTCTGCCGCCCCTTCTCCTCACAACAGTCTCTACTTTAGCTTCTTATCAACATAACATATGAAAAGTCAATACAGGTAGTCCTCGGGTTACGCCGTACCCGACTTACTTTATTTCGGCTTTATGACACCAGAGTCTCATTCGCTATTACTGTACATACGTACTGTATACTGTACATACTGTATCTTATTTTTTTACTTTATTTTATTAATATGAAGTATAATACATGTATTTGGATAGTTATTTTGAGATTTAGGGGGTACTTAGGGGTACTAAAGGGTTAATTCCGACTTCCGTGGAAATTCGGGTTATGTCGACAGCATACGAACGGAATTTGTCCGTAACCCGAGGACTACCTGTAATGTATGTTTGTACCTGCTTCCTTCTGTGTGGCTGAACAGTTAAACATGACAAGTTAAAGTGTAGATGGGAGTTAGAGAGTGACCTGCTGTCCTGACGTTGGCCTGTGTGTGTGTGTTTCTGGCATTTCCAGCTGTTGGTCACTTGTCAACTTAGCGCGGTGCAGCTGACGGCCGCAGCAGCTGCAGTAACAGGCCCGTCTCACAGTCCAAGCAGACATATAAGTAGACCAAAGCGCGTCTGGAAGTGGTTTTTTTTTTTTTTTTTTTTTTTTTTTTGCGTGTGACTATGTGTGGGTCGTTCACGTACATCACAGCTCCGTGTCAGAAACTACACTTCGTGCCTTCACGGATGAACGAGCGTGTCTTCTCGCCTCCCGAGTGTCACGCGGTGACAATGGGCCAAATGGGCCAAACAAACAGAGGAACGACAGCGGCGTCGCATTCAGACTTTGGACTGTCAAAACCAATTAGCATAATCTCTTATCTTTATGAGGTTTTATCTATAGGGAGCGTTCAGTCGTGTCCACAGCGTCGTTCACACCGAAGTGAGTGGGTGTTCAGACAAATGCTGTCCCACTCCTCCTGGTTCCAAAGTGACCACAGATATAAAGTAACCAAGTAATAGATTAGTTTCTTTCAATGAAATTAATATATGGTTGGTCGCTATAAATTAAATTAATTAAGTAGCTTGACTTCATAACCGTAACTTAAATTATCATTACTATTATCTGTTGCCAATTGTTGTTATGGTTTAGGTGACAAAAAGGTAAATAACTATTGAAAAAAGTGTCAAAATAATAATAATAATAATAATGTAATGGCGTGTTTCCATCTACATGTATTGCACATGTAACACTTTATAATAAGTACACACTATCAAGCATTACTTAAGCATTAACAAATACTGAATTCATCATTTCTACAGCATATTTCTGACTCATTAGTAGATACTTCACAGACATTTATGAATGTTTTACTTTTCATTAATAAACTCCTCTACAACATGCTTAATTACTGCATTTTCATCAATTCTGGATTCAGCGTTTTAAAATGAAGTATTGCATCACTTACAACCAGTTATGATGTGCATTTATGTTCACACATACACTATTCACACATGTACTAATGGTTAGTGAATATGTTAGTAGGTATTTTATACTAACTCACAAACTCCTTTTCCAATAGATGTCCTATAAACCGTTATTAATACAGGAAGTAATTATTTAAAGTAGTTATAAAGCACTTACTACACATTAATTAAGTATATGGTGTGAGCTCATCTGAAGTGTGCACTATCTATGCGCTCTAAAGCATTTACAAATTAGGTTTAAAGGTTGGAAATGAATAAAGACTCACAAAAGTCTATTATTCTAACAAAGGGAAGACACGACACATGGGATTATCAAACAAACTGTATTAATATTTATTGCAACCATCTACTAATGAGTATTCATGTCATGAATATGCTTTATAAATGATGAATTCAGTATTTATTAATGCTTAAGTAATTCTTGATAGTGTGTACTTATTATAAAGTGTTACCCTAATTTTTAACTGTTATGTTTTGACCTGATTTGGTTTGGATGAAACATGAACATGAAATGTAGAGTTTGGGAAAAGTTTTGGAAACGTAGACAAAAAAAAAAAACCTCTGCATCTCAAACTAAAAGGATCGTGTTTGATCTAATTGTTTTTGGGATGAGTATATGTTTGATACGTTGGTCATGTTTCTGTTTTGAATGTCAGTCGTGTCTTATAAGCCTGTATGGGATGGACACTCATGTGTACGATAGTAAAATAGAATATTCATTCATTCATTCAATAACTGTACTTTCATAGAATGTATTTGTCATCGTTGTAATTGTAAGATGATAAGATGAAATAAGATTAAAAAAAGATATGATAAAACATGATAAAATAAAGTAAGATATGATAAGAGAAGCTAAAATAAGATAAGATATGATAAAATAAAGTAAGATATGATGAGATAAGATAAAATGGGTTAGGGTTAGTTTAATTTAATTACATTATGAAAATGTTTAAATGTTTTAAAACAATGTGAATAATATGAACAAACTGTAAAAATAATTGTGTAAAGTGTAATTTTAACAATATTCTGCTTCAGTTTATCATTTTCACATGTACTTTATAACTTACAGATCACAGTGGAT
>JAPSES010072462.1:0-10901 GCA_029822895.1 Maxillicosta whitleyi | reverse complement strand
TGTTTTTCATCTGTTTGTCGTCTGTTTTTCATCTTTTTGTCGTCTGTTTGTTGTCTGTTTATTGTTTGTTTTTCATCTGTTTTTCGTCTGTTTTTCATCTGTTTGTCGTCTGTTTTTCATCTTTTTGTCGTCTGTTTGTTGTCTGTTTTTCGTCTGTTTGTCGTCTGTTTTTCATCTGTTTGTCGTCTGTTTTTCATCTTTTTGTCGTCTGTTTGTTGTCTGTTTATTGTTTGTTTTTCATCCGTTTTTTGTCTGTTTTTCATCTGTCGTCTGTTTTTCTTCTTTTTGTCGTCTGTTTGTTGTCTGTTTTTCGTCTGTTTGTCGTCTGTTTTTGTCTGTTTGTCATCTGTTTGTTGTCTGTTTGTCATCTGTTTGTTGTCTGTTTTTTGTCTGTTTGTCGTCTTTTTTTTGTCTGTTTGTCGTCTTTTTTTTGTCTGTTTGTCGTCTGTTTTTCGTCTGCTTGTCGTCTGTTTGTCGTCTGTTTTTCGTCTGTTTTTCATCTGTTTGTCATCTGTTTTTCATCTTTTTGTCATCTGTTTACTGCCTGTTGCCTGTTTTTCATCTGTTTGCCCTCTGTTTTTCATTTGTTTGTCGTCTGTTTTTCATCTTTTTGTCATCTGTTTGTCGTCTGTTTTTTGTCTGTTTGTCGTCTGTTTTTCGTCTGTTTGTTGTCTGTTTTTCATCTTTTTGTCGTCTGTTTATTGTCTCTATTGTCTGTTTTTCAACTGTTTGTCGTCTGTTTTTCATCTTTTTTCGTCTTTTTGTCATCTGTTTGTCGTCTGTTTGTCATCTTTTTGTCGTCTGTTTTTCGTCTGTTTTTCATCTGTTTGTCATCTCTCGTCTTTTTGTCATATGTTTGTCGTCTGTTTTTTGTCTGTTTGTCATCTGTTTGTTGTCTGTTTTTCGTCTGTTTGTCATCTGTTTTTCGTCTGTTTGTTGTCTGTTTTTCTTCTGTTTGTCATCTGTTTTTCATCTGTTTTTCGTCTGTCGTCTGTTGTTTTTCTTTTTGTCGTCTGTTTGTCGTCTGTTTTTCGTCTGTTTTTCATCTGTTTGTCGTCTGTCGTCTTTTTGTCGTATGTTTGTTGTCTGTTTTTTGTCTGTTTGTCATCTGTTTGTCGTCTGTTTTTCGTCTGTTTTTCATCTGTTTGTCGTCTGTCGTCTTTTTGTCGTATGTTTGTCGTCTGTTTTTTGTCTGTTTGTCATCTGTTTGTCGTCTGTTTTTCATCTTTTTGTCGTCTGTTTATTGCCTGTTGTCTGTTTTTCATCTGTTTGTCGTCTGTTTTTCTTCTGTTTGTCATCTGTTTTTCATCTGTTTGTCGTCTGTTTGTTGTCTGTTTATTGTCTGTTTGTCATCTGTTTGTCATCTGTTTTTCATCTGTTTGTCATCTGTTTTTCGTCTGTCGTCTGTTTGTCGTCTGTTTTTCATCTGTTTGTCGTCTGTTTGTTGTCTTTTTGTCGTCTGTTTGTCGTCTGTTTATTGTCTGTTTTTCATCTGTTTGTCGTCTGTTTTTCATCTGTCTGTTTTTCGTCTGTTTGTCATCTGTTTTTCTTCTTTTTGTTGTCTGTTTATTGCCTGTTGCCCGTTTTTCATCTTTTTGCCCTCTGTTTTTCATCTGTTTGTCGTCTGTTTTTCATCTGTTTGTCGTCTGTCCTCTGTTTTTCATCTGTTTGTCGTCTGTTTTTCATCTGTTTGTTGTCTGTTTGTCGTCTGTTTTTCATCTGTTTGTCGTCTGTTTGTCGTCTGTCGTCTGTTTGTCGTCTTTTTGTCGTCTGTTTGTCATCTGTTTGTCGTCTGTTTTTCATCTGTTTGTCGTCTGTTTGTCGTCTGTTTGTCATCTGTTTGTCGTCTTTTTGTCGTCTGTTTGTCATCTGTTTGTCGTCTGTTTGTCATCTGTTTGTCGTCTGTTTTTCATCTGTTTGTCGTCTTTTTGTCGTCTGTTTGTCATCTGTTTGTCGTCTGTTTTTCATCTGTTTGTCATCTGTCGTCTGTTTGTCGTCTTTTTGTCGTCTGTTTGTCATCTGTTTGTCGTCTGTTTTTCATCTGTTTGTCGTCTGTTTTTCATCTGTTTGTCATCTGTTTGTCTTCTTTTTGTCGTCTGTTTGTCATCTGTTTTTCATCTGTTTGTCGTCTGTTTTTCATCTGTTTGTCGTCTGTTTTTCATCTGTTTGTCGTCTGTCATCTGTTTTTCATCTATTTGTCGTCTGTTTTTCATCTGTTTGTCGTCTGTTTTTCATCTGTTTGTTGTCTGTTTTTCATCTGTTTGTCGTCTGTTTGTCGTCTGTCGTCTGTTTATCGTCTTTTTGCCGTCTGTTTGTCATCTGTTTGTTGTCTGTTTTTCATCTGTTTGTCGTCTGTTTGTCGTCTGTTTGTTGTCTGTTTGTCGTCTGTTTTTCATCTGTTTGTCGTCTGTTTGTCGTCTGTTTTTCATCTGTTTGTCGTCTGTTTGTCGTCTGTTTTTCATCTGTTTGTCGTCTGTTTGTTGTCTGTTTTTCATCTGTTTGTCGTCTGTTTGTCGTCTGTTTTTCATCTGTTTGTCGTCTGTTTTTCGTCTGTTTTTCATCTGTTTGTTGTCTGTTTTTCATCTGTTTGTCGTCTGTTTGTCATCTGTTTTTCATCTGTTTGTCGTCTGTTTGTCGTCTGTTTTTCATCTGTTTGTCGTCTGTTTGTCGTCTACAGGGAGGTCTCACTCTTTTGTCTCTGGAACGTCTGAAGCGGGTTTCGTTTGAGGAGGAATACAACAAACTGTTCAGTCCACCAATGGCATGAAGCGCCTACAGGCGGATCTCCTTCAGTGGGCGTGGCTTGTCCTTCAGTGGGCGTGTCTTGTCCTTCAGTTTTTCAGTGTTTCTTCTGTGCCTTTGTTCTTCACAGGTTTATTATTAAATGTTTTCAGGTTCTGTTGTTAAAAATGTTGCTTAAACATTAAAGTCCGTTTGACTCTGGTTCCAGTCTTTCTGGTTCCTGCCGGTCGGGTTCCTGACATTCCCCTTTCCAGTCGGTCCGGTTCCTGTCAGTCCATCAATAAAAACATCAAACTGAAATAGCACTGATTCAACCAAACTGTATGTGAAAACCCACATACACACACGTCCACTCTCACTTTCACAGACAGAAATGTCTTCAGTAGGTCAGGACATTCAGTCCAAACACTCATGTCCTGACCTCAATGAAGGACGTGCTGAACAATCATGAGGACGGACAAGGAACCTAAGCATCTATAATGTTTAATGGATGTGAACCAGAGGAGGACAATAGAATGAGATGGACAGTCCCGCAGTGTCCACCTGTGTCCATCTCTGTCTACTTATGTCCACCTTTGTCCATCTCTGTCCAACTATGTCCATGTGTGTACATCTGTGTCTACATCTTTCTCTTGTGTCATCTGTGTCTACTTGTGTCCCCCAACGTTGTCCCTGTTGTCCATCTGTCCCCCTGTATCTACAGACTGGACTTCCATCATCACATGGACGTCCATCAGTCCAGGTCAATCTATAGTCTGTCCATCCATGTAGTGGATCTGTCCTTCACTATGGTTCTCCTAAGGTTTCTCTTTTCCTCCTGGGTTTTTTCTGAGTTTTTCTTTGTCCAGAAGGACGGTGTAAGGACAGGGGACAAACAGGACATGAATCCATGTCCTTCATCTGCTGTTTCTTTGTCTGTTGTTTGTTTTCATATTCAACAGATTGTGTGATTCTGTGAGGACACCTGGTTATGATACAGGGCTTGAACTGTGTCCCCTTGTGTCCCCGTTGGTCCACCTGTTTTGACTCTTAACCCCTAGGGCGGCTGTGGCTCAGTTGGTAGAGCAGGTTGTCCAATGGCCAAAGGGTTGGTGGTTCAAATCCTGGCTCCCACTGTCCACATGTCCAAGTGTCCCTGAGCAAGACACTGAACCAAGACACTCCAAGTAGTTCTGTTCTAGTTCTAGGTCCAGGTCTTGGTATAGGTATAGGTCTAGGTCCATGTATAGGTCTAGGTATAGACCCAGGTCTTGGTATAGGTCTAGGTATAGACCCAAGTCTAGGTCCAGGTCTTGGTATAGGTCTAGGTCCAGGTAAAGGTCTAGGTATAGACCCAAGTCTAGGTCCAGGTTTTGGTATAGGTCTAGGTCCAGGTACAGGTCTAGGTATAGACCCAAGTCTAGGTCCAGGTCTTGGTATAGGTCTAGGTCCAGGTACAGGTCTAGGTATAGACCCAAGTCTAGGTCCAGGTCTTGGTATAGGTCTAGGTCCATGTATAGGTCTAGGTATAGACCAAAGTCTAGGTCTAGGTTTTGGTATAGGTCTAGGTATAGGTCTAGGTATAGACCCAAGTCTAGGTCCAGGTCTTGGTATAGGTCCAGGTATAGGTCTAGGTATAGACCCAAGTCTAGGTCCAGGTCTTAGTATAGGTCTAGGTCCAGGCATAGGTCTCGGTATAGACCCAAGTCTAGGTCCAGGTCTTGGTATAGGTCTAGGTCCAGGTATAGGTCTAGGTATAGACCCAAGTCTAGGTCCAGGTCTTGGTATAGGTCTAGTTATTTGGATAGGTGTTTATTTCTTTGTTTATTTGTCTGTTTATTTACATATTTCTTTGTTTATGTGTGAGTTTTTGTTTATGTGGGTGAGCGTGTGCTCTGTTCGTTTGTTGATACATGTGTTTTTGTTTGTTTGTCCGTCCCCAGTCAGTCCAGTGTCTTCTGAACATCCACCGATTCAAACTGGGATCTGACTCCGTCATCTTTAATCAGGACTATGTTGACCCCGATCAACAGGAGGCCCTGCAGGCCCCGCCCACAGAGGACCAGAGGGGTGGGACTGTGCTCCACATGGCCACACCTACAGAGGACTAATGGGGTGGGACTGTGCTTCATATGGCCCCACCTACAGAGGACTAATGGGGTGGGACTGTGCTTCATATGGCCACACCTACAGAGGACTAATGGGGTGGGACTGTGCTTCATATGGCCACACCTACAGAGGACTAATGGGGTGGGGTTCCACATGGGAACTTTAGTTGTTTGGTTTTCATTAGTGTCGTCTAAATGTGCAGCGTCCCTTGTTGGTGAAAACTATGAACCTGTTAACATGTTAACCATCAACCTGTTAAACATTAACCTGTTAACATGTTAACCTGTTTTACTGATAAGCAGAAGGTGCACTGTGTTTATTTAAAGTCTTAGTTTAAATAACTTAAAATTTGATAAATGCGTAAATTCTGTCAATTCCTGTTTTTTCTCTTCTATTAAACACATCACCTGAAATTTTGTTGATGATGTTTCCATTTTTCTGTTCACATTTAAATGAATTCCAAGATATAAACATGGAAAACAAACGAAAAAAGAAAAAACAGACACATACACACAGGAAGAGGGTAACACAAACAAAAAACACAAATGCTAACAAAAAACACAAACAAAACACACAAACAGAACATACAAACGCTAACAAAAACACAAACAAAACACACAAACTCAAACACACAAAGGCTAATACAAATAAAAACAAACAAAAAACACAAACAACACACAAACGCTAACAAAACAAACAAACGCTAACACAAACAAAACACAAACGCTAACACAAACAAAACACAAACGCTAACACAAGCAAAACACACAAACGCTAACAAAAAACACAAGCAAAACAGACAAATGCAAACAAAAAACACACAAACGCTGACACAAACAAAAAACACAAATGCTAACACAAACAAAAAACACAAATGCTAAAAAAAAACACAAAGGCTAACACAAACAAAAAACACAAACTCAACCACACAAAGGCTAACACAAACAAAAAACACAAATGCTAAAAAAAAAACACAAAGGCTAACACAAACAAAAAACACAAACTCAACCACACAAAGGCTAACACAAATAAAAACATAAATAAAAAACACAAACAAAACATACAAATGTTAACAAAACAAACAAACGCTAACAAAAACACAAACGAAAAACATGTAACCCTAACGTAAATCAGTCCAAAGGTTTGCCAAAGGATTTTGACTTATGCCATATATGGGCCTTATTTGGGCCAAAATGATTTTGCTATCAGGGGATATCCTGAAACACTAGACCAGGGTCAGTCCAGTCTTAGACCAGGGTCAGTCCAGTCTTAGACCAGGGTCAGTCCAGTCTTAGACCAGGGTCAGTTCAGACTTAGACCAGGGTCAGTCCAGTCTTAGACCAGGGTCAGTCCAGTCTTAGACCAGGGTCAGTCCAGTCTTAGACCAGGGTCAGTTCAGACTTAGACCAGGGTCAGTCCAGTCTTAGACCAGGGTCAGTCCAGTCTTACACCAGGGTCAGTCCAGTCTTAGACCAGGGTCAGTCCAGTCTTAGACCAGGGTCAGTTCAGACTTAGACCAGGGTTAGTTCAGACTTAGACCAGGGTCAGGGCGTAGACCATAATGGACCAAGATCAACATTGTAGGATATAAGTAGATCTATGTACTTTAGCGGAACCACTCCCCCTAGTTACCATAGTTTACTCACAGGTTATCTGCCAGTGCAGTGCTGTGTACTACAGACCTGAAACCAGTGAAGCCATGTTCTTTCAACCTCCGAGTTGAATCATTTATTTACATTTATAATGTCGTACTAAAGAAATAACAAATTAGCGATGAGTAACTCAGACCCTGAACTACTACACGAAATGAAAAGTTAAACCGGAGGGAAGGAGAAACGACAAAATAAAGAAATGATGCAAGAGGCAAAATGAAACTAGCAAAGGATCTGTGAGTAACCGTGCATATCACACAGGGAAACACCACAAATAAACGGATCAAGTGTCTGGATTTCATGCCTTATGTTGGGAAAGTAGAGGAGTGTGATAGCTCAAATGAAGACTGGGATTCATACATAGAGCGAGTGGAATTATTCTGCGACGCTAATGATATCAAGGAAGCAAAGAAAAGTGCCGTCCTCCACAGTCTAATGGGAGCCAAATCTTACAATCTTCTCCGTAATCTCCTGAGCCCTGCCAAACCGTTGAGCAAGTCATACAAAGACATTGTTGAGACGTCGCACCACTAGTGATAGCGGAAAGATTCAGATTTCATAAGAGGAATCAAACGAAGGATGGAAGCATCCGTGGGAATGACCGTCTGCACCCTGGCAGAGAGTGCACAGTGATCTTGCTGGTTCATTCATGAACTCAGTGTTTCTCATAGCTGTGGACGCTCACTCAAAATGGACAGAAATTACCTCTGAAGAATTTCAAGTTTTCATGAAAAGGAATGGAATGAAACTTTTCAAGTCAGGACCTCACCATCCAGCAACAAATGGATTAGCAGAAAGGTTCGTACAAACATTCAAAAAGTCCGTAAAAGCAATGACATAAGAAGACATCTCCATTCAACGCAAAATCAACAATTTCCTGCTAATGTAGCGAAATTCTGTCCATGCCACAACCACTCAGACACCTGCAATGCTGTTTATGAACGGACAGCTAAGGTCTCGCATTGACTTCTGAAACCAAACCTGAGGAGAGAAGTGCAGAATAAACAGTTCAGCAGCTTTTCAAATGAAGCAGCAAGAAGCTTTGATGTGGGACAGCAGGTACTGGCACATGACTACCGTGGGGGCAAGTGGACGCCTGGAAAGATCCTCACCAGGAGCGGCCCTCTGATGTACGAAGTGGACACTGGTGAGGACACTTGGAGACGTCATGTGGATCAGCTGTTGAACGCTCAACCTGAGATCCCAGAACAACCAGCACATCCACCTGATCCTGGAACTCACTCTGACCACAGCACAGCGACACCCACAGTTACAGAAGAAGTGCCCCCTCAAGACAGCACTCCTTAAGTTCCCAGACATTACCTTGAACGACTCAGGGTACGACAAAAAAGATTGGACTCATGAGTCTTTATGGACTTAAAAACAAAAGTTTCAATATATGTCAACTGAATGACTCATTGTTTTAAATGCACTGGATATGTTTTGTATTTGACTTTTTAGTTATGTAGCATAAATCTAAAAGGGGAGGAGTCCCTCCGAGGCCACCACCTTATCGCAGTGGAGGGGTTTGCGTGTCCTGATGATCCTGGGAGCTAAGTTGTCTGGGGCTTTATGCCCCTGGTAGGGTCACCCAAGGCAAACAGGTCCCAGGTGAGGGACCAGACAAAGTGTGGCCCAAAGACCCCTATGGACAGAAGACAAAGGAACCAGTTTCCCTCGCCCAGACGTGGGCCACTGGGGTCCCCCTCTGGAGCCAGGCCTGAGGGTGGGACATGACAGTGAGCGCCTGGTGGTCTGGCCTTCACTCATGGGGCCTGACCGGGCATAGCCTGAAAAGGGAACATGGGACCCCCTTCCCATGGGCTCACCACTCGTGAGAGGGGCCAAGGGGGTCGGGTGCATTGTGAAATGGGTGGCAGCCGAGGGCAGAGACCTTGGTGGTCTGATCCTCGGTTACAGTAGCTAGCTCTTGGGATGTGAAACGTCACCTCTCTGGTTGGGAATGAACCTGAGCTGGTGCGCGAGGTTGAGAGATACCGACTAGATATAGTCGGGCTCACCTCGACGCACAGCAGGAGCTCTGGAACCAGTCCTCTTGAGAGGGGTTGGAGTCTCTTCCACTCTGGAGTTGTGCCCACTGAGAGGTGCCAAGCAGGGGTGGGAATAGTTATTTCCCCCCAGCTGGGTATCAGTACATTAGGGTTAGAGAGGGTAGCCTCCCTCCACCTTCAGGTGGGGGGAGGGGTCCCCCCACCCTGTTTGTGCTTATGCACCAAACAGCAGTTCAGAGTACCCAGCCTTTTTAGAGTCCTTGGAGGGGGTGTTGGAAAGCACTTCCTTGGGGGACTCTCTCATTCTCCTGGGGGACTTCAACACTCATGTGGGCGATGACAGTGAGACCTGGAGGCGTGTGATTGGGACGAATGGCCCCCCTGACCTGAACCCGAGCGGTGTTCTGTTGTTGGACTTCTGTGCTCATCATATTTTGTCCATAACGAACATCATGTTCAAACATAAGGGTGTCCATATGTGCACGTGGCACCAGGACACCCTAGGCCGCAGGTCGATGATCGACTTTGTGGTCGTATCATCAGACCTGCGACTGCATGTCTTGAACACTCGGGTAAAGAGAGGGGCGGAGCTGTCAACTGATCACCACGTGGTGGTGAGCTGGCTCCGATGGTGGGGGAGGAGGCCGGTCAGACCCGGTAGACCCAAACATGTTGTGAGGGTCTGCTGGAAACGTCTGTCAGAATCTCCTGTCAGAAGAAGCCTCAACTCCCACCTCCGGGAGAGCTTCGACCGTGTCTTCGGGGAGGTGGGGGACATTGAGTCCGAATGGACTATGTTCCGTGCCTCCATTGTAGAGGCAGCTGACTGCAGTTGTGCCATAAGGTGGTCGGTGCCTGTCGTGGCGGTAATCCCCGATCCTGTTGGTGGACACCAGTGGTAAGGGATGCCATCAAGCTGAAGAAGGAGTCCTACAGGTCATTCCTGGCCTGTGGGACTCCAGAGGCAGCGGAGGGGTACCGACAGGCCAAGAGGAGAGTGGCTTTGGTGGTTGTAGAGGCAAAAACCCGGGCGTGGGAGGAGTTTGGTGAGGCCATGGAGAATTAGATATTTTTTTACTTTGATCTTACCTTATTCTTGTTTTTCCTAAGAATCAGTAGTTATATGTTTAAGAGGCTTTACCTTTTCTTACCTGGGAGCAAACACCGGTTACCGGCAGCAGGAGAGACCACCCAGCAGAGCAGGAGAGGCCTACACAATCCACTCACCGGGTGGATTGTGAACAGTGAGTATCTGCCTTCACATCCAAAAGGGAATTAACAGGAAGAGGAGTGTGGACACACACAAGAAGGGGACCCAATCTGAAAGTGAATTTTGTGTACTGAGATTGTTTATCACTGTGGATTGTGTTGCGTTGTGAGAGGGAAGGCCTAACTGCTCTGGGACCAGATTACTGGAACAGTGACTGGTCACAGAGGCGTCTGAGTGTGGTAGCCCAAAGTTATTGCCTCTGATAACAATCATCTGGTTCTTATCTTTTATTGTTTCTTGAAATAGCATTGATAGTCTGAATCGTTTCTCAATTCACTTCCATTTGTCAGAGGCAGTGGAGAGCTTTTCTGTCCCACGGGCCTACTGCACCCTTCAGCATGACAGGGCCTCAGCCAGGCAGAAATTACAGACTGGGTGAGTGGATAAAAAAAAATCAGATCACAAAGGGAGATTGGTCCAGCAGCCAATACAAAGTCAGGATGTCCCCAATATAAAACTGACTAAACATTACCTTAAACTTCTGCAGGCGGTCCACCACTCTGAGATTTTAGTGGAAACTGTCAACAGAAAAACTGCTCCACCAGGAATGTTAAGACAGGTGAACAAGTTGTCAGCATTCATAAAACCTTCATCTCCAAATGAAACTACCTTGGAAAAAGTCAGATTAAATACAGCAGATTGGCTGCAAAATAACCTGACCATCCTGAGAGAACATTATGATGAGGTTCTAGCCAGGGGATGCAAAGAAACAACAGAATGGGACATGGAGGCTTTAATAAGGCGGTACACTGGGCTAAAAACAGGTACCGCCGTAAATTTACAGAAAGCTCTGTGACAACACCTTCTGCAGGAAGATAGGCCAGCCTTATCACAGCCCCTGCAGATTGTACAAACTCAGACTTCCCTCCCCTCACTAGAGAGTCGGGAACTAACCAGCCCCCCCAGCCCTAACCCTAACCCTGTAACTCTAACCCTAACCCTCTAACCCTAACCCTCTAACTAACCCTCTAACTCTAACCCTCTAACCCTCTAACTCTAACCCTCTAACCCTCTAACTCTAACCCTCTAACCCTAACCCTCTAACCCTAACCCTCTAACCCTAACCCTCTAACTCTAACCCTCTAACCCTAACCCTCTAACTCTAACCCTCTAACTCTAACCCTCTAACCCTAACCC
>JAPSES010072452.1:0-10901 GCA_029822895.1 Maxillicosta whitleyi | reverse complement strand
GCAGTTTCGTTATTCTACCGCTAGACTCCTGTGCGTACGCCTGGTCAGAGGTGTGCGTACATTTAGGCACATTCCTATGTTCAAGTACGAGTTCATAAATCCCACACTTTACGCAGAAATGATCGCACGCACCCTTTACGCACATATCTGTTCGTAAGAACGCTTGATAAATGAGGCCCAAGGTATTTCCAACGCACAAGTTACACGTCACACTATAGGTGCCGCTGTGTTACTATCCCTTTGATTCCAGAATGCAGGTCCTGTGTCAAAAGTAGGGTGTCTGTGTCTGTGGGTTGTCCAGTGACTGAAGGGTTGGTGGTTCAAACCCTGGCACTGACTGTTCACATGTCAAAGGGTCCTTGAGCAAGACACTGAACTCTAAATTGTTCCCAGTAGTATATGTGCAGTGCCTTGCATAGCAGCAGCCACCCACTGTGTAACTGTTAATTTCATTGTACATATGTATAAAGACATTTTATTCTGAAAGTTCAGTCTTTCTCACCTCTGTTACTCCTCTGTCTTGGCTGTGGAAATCAAACACTAGTGGAAAATAGGTGAGATCATCATTTGACCTCTTTTCTAGGATCTGTGTAGAAGTGGTTAAAGTCTACACCCAAGTTAAGAAACTCTTTTTCATTTTTCCCAATATCAACTACCCAACATGTATATATGTAATAAACTCCACTCACTAACCCTGTGACTAACCCTCCTTGACATCTTCTGTAAATCTGTCTTAAAAATATCTTTTGTAGCCTCGGTGCCTGCCTCCTTTAAAATCAACAGCTTCCTCTTATATCTTCAAAAACATCTTGATCCCATCCCTACTAAAGCTATGACTCTGTCTCCAATTTGACAAAACCCTTGAAAAGGTAGTTGTCATGCAACTATTTTAGCTACAATATAACACCTAATTCTGTTCCTGTCAGTTGTACTCTGCACAAACAGCTCTTGCTTCTGACATTTTGATACAACCAAGGAAATGTTAAGATTCGGTGCTATTGGATGTCACTGTCACTTTTGACACCATGGGTCACAGTGTCTTCATTAACACACTGTAGGTGGAAACTGGAAGTGGAAGTCAAAAATTCTCAGCAGCTTAATACTGATAAGACATAGATATGGATTGTTGGTGAAGTGCTCATTCCCCCAAATCAGTCACTATCTTATTATCCCATGCAGTTATTCCACACAGCAGAGAACTTTGATTTGTAATGTCTGACCATAACATTAGTTTAGAAAAATGGGAAACTGGTGATCCAATCCAGTTTTCAACACATCACAAAGACAAGAACTCAATGTCTTTCAACAAATAACCTTGAAACAGACTTACTTTTACCCACAGCCACTTATGCCCCCTTTCCACTACATGGTACTGGCTCTACTGGATTCGGGTCTACTTGGCATTCCTGTGCCGTGTTTCCACTATATGGAACCAGTGCGACTTCAATGTGGCGCGTTATTTCCATGTCGTCTGTTCAGAGAGTTGCTGAAAACTCACTCGTTGTGTGTTTTCTTGTCTGAATTTTTACATCTTCCACCAAAGACTGAATTCCGTCGATGGTGTAGTTTGGTGTAATTTTGTTTTGTCATCATGTGGATTAAAGTATCGCTATTTACTGTCTGCTTCCACATCTGGTTTCTGTAAAACGGTGGGTCACAGAGACAATTGTCTGACCAACAATCAATGGTCTGCAGTGGTGATACGTCATGGTTTAGGATTGCTTAGAACGACAGTGGAGGTGGTTCCAAAAAAGTAGTACCAGGTACCAGATCCAGGTTCTTTTTCATAATGGAAATGCAAAAAAAAGCAGAGTCGTGTCAGTACCATGTAGTGGAATCTGTAGATGACTGTAATCGCCTGCTGTCTTGTAACAGTCTAGTTCATTAATAGTCTGTTCAAGACTAGTCTAGTCTAGGTCAAGAACTCCACTGTCAAGGTTTTTACTTGAGGTAGGAGATCACATCATACAGATCTTGGCTTGCCTACACTGGCTACTTGTTGCTTTTAGGATTGATATTTTATCACAGTTTATTTTAAAACCCTGACAGACCTTGAATTAATTTATTTATCAGAACTTTTATTGCCACGCATCCCTATGTCGCATCTTGTTGATCAAAAACCCAGATTAAGTTTAGAAAGTGATACAACCTTTGTGGTCAGGGCTGCTAAAGTCAGGATTGACCTACAAGTTTAAGGTCCAATCCCATTTCACCCCTTGACCCTCCCCCTACATTTCATGCGTTCATGTGAAGGGGTGGGGTGTCCCAATTTTTGATGAGTCAGAGGTGAAGTGTTAAGGGGGAGGGTTGTTTGGCCTTCAAAAGATTTTTCAGGACCACACTACAGAGGGGTAGGAGAAATTTCCCATAATTCTGAAAAAAAAGTGCAGCAGTGCGACAAAAGAAACACAATAGTACAAATGTTCTTTGTAAATAACATAATCATTTGATTGTCCGTTTAGTGCTGTTTCAATGCATTATAGACCACCTGTTTATGACAAATATAGCAAAAAGTTGAATGCATCTTCTCTTCCCATTTCTGCAGTCAATAGCAAAAAAAGATGCCCAAAGCCCATGCAACAGACACAGTTACAGCTGCTAACAGCATGGGGAATTAATTTGCAAACAAAGTTGTCACATCTTTTCATAGCGCCAACGATGACTGCTGATGACATAACTAGGGTTGTCTCTTTTCATAGGGGAATATTTCAACCCTTACCCCTTGCACCTCAGTTT
Source organism: Maxillicosta whitleyi (assembly GCA_029822895.1). Taxonomy (NCBI): domain Eukaryota; kingdom Metazoa; phylum Chordata; class Actinopteri; order Perciformes; family Neosebastidae; genus Maxillicosta; species Maxillicosta whitleyi. Next base: position 8,165 of record JAPSES010072452.1, on the reverse strand, counting down.
CAAGGGGGAGGGATGAAAATGAGAATTGGGCCTAAAGTAGACCACTAGAACACAAACTAAAGGGTCCAAATACTGCAGAGTACTATTAGTGACAAATTCAATGTAAGTCTATGATAGCCTTGGTGGAGCCAATCTAGTGGTCATCAGTTTTATTACACTACACTGGCACGTTAGTGTCACTTTCAAGCTGAAGTTGCTGCCAAATATTTACGGAGCCATTAGACAGCCCTATTTAAGCAGAGTATTGAGCCAGGAAACTGGCTACATTGCACTGTCATGTTTCTAAAGTCACTCAGATCCGTGAATGTATTATTACAACCGGGTTCTGGGCACCAAATAGTGGCTATTCCTTTGAATGAAAAGTTGCTTGTTGGTGCCTTAGAAAGTTTCTTCACAGCTTTCTGTGTTCCGTGGACCATTTCACATGCAGACATGGCCCACTGTGCATGTGGATTAGTGCTTTACTCACTGCTTGGGTAACCAATGGGTGGTCAGAACTTGAAGCTTGTGTGTTTCTTTTTTCCTTTTTTTTGGAGTATTTTCTCAACATGGTAAAAAAAAAAAAAGTACTTGCGTGCCACATACTTTACCTAATTTTGGGTTTTCACACATTTAAAAAAAATATAAATTATAATAATAATGACAACCTCTATGCAATAAAAACCTTTCCTTCTATTGTTGGTATTAATTTCAGCCTCTCTATAAAACTGGTGACAGGATATTCACATTCATAGCCAGTAGATTTGGCTGTAACACAAACACACTGTTTGCATAAATATGACTTATTTGCCAATAAAAGTCTTTGAAATGTGGATAATTCTTAATTGTTTTTCAATTTATCTTTGAAAGATATGGAAAGATATCTATAAAAATGGAGGCAGCAAAGCTAGCAAAAACTCATGTTCTATGGTGTTTTCTGATCCATGGTTTTTGTTGTTGCACCACCTAAAGTGTCTGGCAATAATTCTGAATGGTGGCACCCGTATAGGCTTTTCTTTATATATCCGGGCCAAGAAAAGACAAAGTACCTGAATTTATCAGCCAACATAAGTTGTCCTGCCTGCTTGAAAAGGATGAGTTAGTGGGGGTTATTCAGTTGGTTGCAATCTGTGGATTTATTGGTAGATAGTCCACATTTAAAGGCTCCTACAGCCTGTAATATACTGGCAGTCTTATTAGTTTTTCAGAATCTGCACTTTGTAATATAGGTGCAATAAAACTGAACATAATCATGTTTGCAGAAAGTGCAATAGTACTTACCTTATGTCAAGCTACAATGTTCGACAATAGACAAGAACAAAACCTCATTACTACATGTCTATCTGTGCTGCTGTAATTGTAAACAGTGAAGCGCAGCTAATGGTCATATTGTTCCGAAAGTTGTATTTACATAAACATAAACAAGAGTAGCTCTATAATGGATGGGGAAGAGAAAAATAAACATCCAGTCATTACTCAGGAAGAGACCATGTTGGGATAACTGTCAGGTCAATGTATTTCCTGTCTTGTTTTTTTTTTGGCCCCCAGCCCAATCTTTCCTCTGTGTGGCTGCAAACAGACTTCTTATTTTGAAGGAGGGAAGGGAGATCAGCACACCTGCATTTCATCATCATCATCATCATCATCATCATCATCATCATCATCAGCCTTACCTCTATTTGTAAAGCCCATCTGGTTCGGCTCCCTTGTGAACCTCCAACCATTCATACCTGCTCTTCAGTATTAGACCCTAATGTTGCAGCAACAAATAGTTCAGTACTTCCTGTCTCTGAACCTTCCTGTCATTTGCTGCCACCTTATTTAACCGGACAATAAAGTCTATTTGATTTGATCTAATTGCTGTTGCCTGGTTTTCTGAGTCTGCGAAAGTGTCTGCATTCTCCTAGCCTTACGATGACAGTTTTACAAAGATTGAAGTTAGTATTTTTAGCTATAAAATGTTACATGAGAAGGTCAAAATCTGTCAGTGAACCTCTAAGTGTGCATCAATAGGACCACCACTGTCTTACAGATGAGTAAACATATCACCAAAAGTTGTTAATTTTAATCAAACACTGCCCAAAATCACACAGCGTACACCTTAAAACAGCGGTTCCCAACTTTTACCCAATTTTAATATTGAACGTTTCTGGCAACTTCAGACATTCAAAACTAAGGCTTTTTTAAATTGTTGTTAAAATTAATGTGTTTTTGATCATGGAATAGTTTGCTATACTATTTTGCAAAAAAAAAAAAAAAAGGTTCATTTTAGTTGACATTTAGTCTATATAATGTATATTATTGTGGACAGAGGCAGAAAAAACAGGTTAATTAATACTAAACAAACAATAATTAAACTATGAATTATGAAAGAACTGCAGCATCTGAAACTAACCACAGAGAACATTTGACAGATAAACAGAACCACAGTGCTTCAGTTTCAGCTTCACAGTTTGTCTTTTATGGATTAGGATTGTCTCTGTCAACTCACCATATGAGTAAGAATTTTTATTTTTTTTTTATCAATTAGTAGAAATTTCAGGCGACCCCATTTGAATTCCAGGCAACCCCATATGGAGTCCTGACCCCAAAAAACACTGCCTTAAAAGGGTACTGAATAAAGATGTCACTTAACAAGCAGCACCAGATGGAAGGACTGACAGAATTTGCTTGTAAAAGCTACTTATTTATGTTGTCAGTTTTATATATGGATAATTACTTAGCAGAGGTCAAGGTTTATCTGCCTTACATCATAGCTTAATGGCCTGTTCTACAGCAATCATTGGACATGGTCTTTTATCCCTCTCTTGCCTTTTCCTCTCTGTGCTTTCTGACTCCATTTGAGTAGGTGATCAGACATAATTGGTTTTGATCCACAGTAAGTCGATGGCTTGAATCTGCTGTGCAGGGAGGACTCAACATTGTTGGAATGCTGACCCAGAGTAAGTTGTGATTAGATCCAGAGCACTGCTGTGTAGCCGTGCAATGAATTTATATATATATATAAAAAAAAAAAAAAAAAAAAAGGAAGAAAGAAAAAAAAGTGCACACACAATTCACTTTGTACAATATCTACCCACTACCCGACAAATTGCATGTTTCACAGCCTGGGGATGTTGTAACTCATTGTTTTCCTCCTCTTCACTCTGTTTCCTTTGGTGTGTGGTGTACAGTCATAATCTGGTTCAGGAGGCTTTTATTATGGCCATAAAATATATCTGTCAACACTTATACAGGGCTACTGTGTAGGGGCAATATTAAGCAGCATGTACACACCCACTCACTCGCTTGTTTGTGCCATTATCCTTATGAGAAATTTCCATACATATTTTCTAAGTAGAGTGGGGTATTATCTGTAAAGCTGCTGTTGTGGGAGCAGAAATAAACGAACTCAGTCACAAGTTATTCTGCTTCACACATAAAACGTACTGTACGATCCACATGACCTCTACTGAGTAAACACAGCTCAAATGTACACGTGCACCAAGGGAACAAGTGGACGCCAGCAGGAATAACATACAGTCATTCATAACAATAAATAACAGGCGAAAATAAACAGATGGATGTTTGCCTGTGGTTAGTTCTATCTGTAGTACAAGCAATTTGAAGGTGAACCAGTGTTTTGGTTCTGTACATTTGATCTTGTAAGTTATTGATTCACCTTGCAATTTTGTGAGCACCCTCCAGAACTTTCAGTCCAACCACACTGAGAAAAAAAAACAACAAAAAAAAAAACAATGATACATTTTTGAAGAGGCTTAAAGCAACCTAGTCTTGAGTTTGTATGAATGAGTTAAAAAAAAAAAAACAACCAAAAACTGTTTGTGATGTTTCTCCAGTTGGGTTCTATTTTAGCTCTAACCACCATCATTTTCTAAGTTAACCAAGTTGTTTTTCAGCATAAACCCAATCAAACTTTAGTTATGAAAGCATCACAATCTAAACACAATAGTCACGGGGTATGTTATGGCACAATTCACGAATTTTGTATAAGGTCAAGACCGTCATTTTATTTTAATGATTATGTCACGTCTGCCTCCACACTGTAGTGTTTTGTCTTGTCACTTCCTGTTTTATTTTGTCAGTCTTCTCTTCTTCTGTGTGGTGTGTCTTTACTTCCTGTTCTCTGATTTTCCCACCTGTGTGATTACCTGACTCCGCCCTAATGTGCTGCACCTGTGTCCTGTTGTCTTCCTCTCCTAGTGTGTATTTAAACCATGTCTTTTTCATGTCCAGTCAGTTTGTATCATCTCCGCTGTGACCTGCTAGCGTTGTTATCTGTCTGATCTCCCTGTTTTTTAACTGTTTCTGGATTCTGTTTCTGGACCCCTATCTCTGCCTGTTCCCTATCTGTGCCTCTGGCTGATTTCACTTTACATGAACCTGTCTGATCCCTGTCGGTACCTCAGCCTGGTTTCTCCGCTTCCCTGGTTTTTCAACACCTGACCCGTGTCTCAACATTGATACTGGATTATCCCCATGGTCTACAGATACTCGTTTTGTTTTCTGTTTCATTTAATAAACTGTTCTTTTGCTCAACTCTAAGACTCCTCGTTGCTCCTCTCCATTTGGGTTCTCATCCTTGTACTCGGGCGTGACAGGTTAATATCACTGAAATCCCTACCAGGTTGCACACACCAGTAAAATAAAGGTAACAACGAATCCACTTAAATGGATGCCTCTATGAAACTGGGTTCATTTTGCTACCTGGCACTTTTCCAGATTCTTAGACCCAATAATAAAAGATGCATTTAGACATATTTCCCACTAGGCTGTTAATGAAGACTTCAGATAAATGAGAAAAAAAATGTACTCATGCTCTGAGCCACCCCAAAATTAATGAGTTTTTAATAAAATATTGGGGCCAAAAATAAGACATAATTGGGACATGAAAAGCTACGTAGGTGTCACTGCATTTGATCTGAAAAACGTGGCTGTAAAATGGTCTTATATACCACTATAAATAAAGACACTACGTTAAAGTTGTCAATCTTAGTGGTTTTTCTAATCCAGACATGCAGGGTTGTTCATGAATCGGCAGTCTCATTTAAGGTGTTGTGTGTAACCCATCGTGTCCACTTGCATTACATGCTGAACCTGCCCAGTTAAATTCATATAAATTGTGATTTTGTGAAATACTCTGCCTTGCATAATTACTTCAATTCCCAAAATTTACACGAGAGAGAATAATAAGATATTTCGGAAAAAAATAGTAGTGTGTAACTTTCATGTCCTTTTGATTGCGTTACATGCAGATTTTTGAATTAAATATAATGTAAAATAATATAAAACTGTTTTATCGGAAAAATTGTTTCTTTTATCTCAGTAAATATTATTTTTTTAAAATAGACCCAAATGTGCTTCATAACATTAGTCTTCATCTGGTTTAAATTTTTATCCTCCTGTTTTTTGGGACCAGTTTCATAGAAGCACCCATATGCATTTACATAGACGAAATACTGGTGATAGAGTTAACAGGGTGCTTGTGCAGGTCTTAAAAAAAAGTCTGGAATTTTGAAACACTGTTTTTCAGATTCAGGTTTATTGTCATTCTACATACATGAAACAAAATTTGTACTCAGGACCAGCATTACACGGCCCTAATAAAAAATCACACACAAAAAAAATACTAACAATAAAACCAGACCTTGAAAAGTCTGGAATCGTGTAAAAGTCGGAGTCGAATTTTAAAGCTTGCTCAAAAAAGGTATATAAACTTCTAAGGCAGGATGGTCAAACTCATTTTAGTTCAGGGGCCACATCTTCCCAATATGATCTGAGGTGGGCCGGACCAGTAAAATAATAAAACATAAATAATGTCAACTCCATACATTTATCTGTTTCTCAGAGTGAAAAAGTGAAATTACATTATGAAAAACTTTACATTTACAATCTATCCTTTAAAAAAATGGGAATAACATGAAGAACTTTGAAAAAACTGAAACTGAAGAAGTGTAATTTTAATAATATTCTATCTTAGTTTCATCATTTACAAATGTACATGACAACATACAGATCAGTGGATCTACAAATACACAAAACATTTAGAAACAGGCAGAATATTGGCCCAATTACACCTGAATCTATTAAGACATTTTGGATTATTCACTTTATTTTATGAAACAGCATTCAAATGTAAACATTTTCATGTAATTTAGCTTTTTTGACACTAAAACAAAGAGAAGACTGAGTGAGTTCTCATCATTTATAGGTTACTATGGTGGTATTTTTTACTGGTTCTGATCCACTTCAGATTGAAATGGACTGCATGTGGAACCAAAACTAAAACGATTTTAACGTCCTTGATCGATTTATATATATACTGACTAATATTTGCATTTCACAAATTCATCCCATGGGCTGGATTGGACCCTGTGGGGGTCCAGATTTGGCCCTCGGGCCGCATGTTTGACAACTGTGTAAGATAAGAAATACACAAGGCAAGCATAAAAAATGTAATAAACCAAAATCAGCTTGATTATTCAACATTCACAAAGTAATTAAAATATCATTCCCGCTCCGTTTCCCCCTTTACTGACAGAGCTTCAGTAAAACAGCCTTTTGTGCATCCTCAAATACTAAAACTGTCGTTTCTTTATCTTAAGGTCCTCATAACCTCATCCTCCTCCCCTCTGAAAATACATGTGAAGTATTTTTACGTGCTTACTTTTTAAGTCGGCTTTTTATTGTGCTATTTTATTGAGCTCTGAGTCAAGAAACGTTATTTCATCCTCACCCCAGGAGCTACCTCATCTAGCTTTTCCTTCCTCTGCTTCTTTTCTTCCTTTTACTTAATGGCTGCTGTGACTTCCTGTAACTGATCCAAAGTTCTGAATCATCCCAAGAGGTGTTGGCATGCTACAAACAACCCATGCTGTCACTGACGTAGCTTAAAGCAGTGATGTTTTGCTTTTTTATACATGATTATATTCAAACTTTTTCGAATCCACAAAACCAAGACATATACGCTTAATGAGTACAAACAAACCACAACAGTCACAAAGTCAAATTGAGATGAACAGAACGCAACTTTTGCTTTTTAAAAAAATGGAATTATTCATTTTCACAAACATTTCCCTGTGGTCTACACAAACTGGAAATGCTCTGCTTGGGTCTGAATTCTTCATTAATTCAACTCCACAGGTCCATCTTCAACAATATTTCTGAGTAATGACACCAGAAAGGTGGTTTGGAGCATTGTTGGCAGGTTGTTGACAGTGCTTTCTGTCCCATTCAGCTACTTATGTTCATTATTTCAACATCTACATGACCAGGTAATTAAATATAGGAAAATATGGGATTTTCACTGCGAAAAAAGGCAAAAAATAAAGAGGGTAATATTATAATAAATGGTAATGAATCACTTAAACAACTGAACATTTTAGGTAATCAGCTCAAAGTTCGGACATATTTTCAGTTTTTATTATAACCAATGCTTCTGACAAACGATCATTGTACTGTGACGTAAATAGTTATAAAACATAACAAGTTAAGCAGAAATTAAAATGGGTTGTAAAAATCTACTTGGTTTTTTTTTTTTGCCAGAATGAATATAAAGATCATTTTGCAGCACCTGGAGGGTTCTAACTCAAACTTTATGATCTATTAGGGTCCAAATATGCAAATAAATGAACCAAAGTCGAATAAAAATGGGTTTAGATAAATATGAGCCCTTTAAGGCAGAGTTAGATACACGTAATGGTGTTGGAAGGACAACATTTACATCACTTTTTCAACTGTACTGGCTCTAAAACTTTCATTCATCAATGTTTACTCATAATCACAAAGTAATGGAGAAGGTACTGGAAGAAAAAAGCTGAAGAACACCTCAACAGACCATTGCTTTTGTTTTGGAGATTTGTCTGTTTGCCCTCTGAGCCACACTCACTCCACATTGTATCCTTAAAATAAAAGTAGAGATATTGAGAAAAGACGTGCAAAACATTATCAAGTGTACGGTGGCTTCCAAAGAGCCGTCACTTCATCTGGACAGAAAAATAGTTATTTGTAATGGCCCCACCCATGGTCACCAATCAAATCTGCAGTTTAGAGGTAATAGTTTCTCAGTATCTGGGTTAATTATTGACCAAACCTAATGACATTTTCAGGAAATGTTCGCTCTGATACAAGGAACAGATGATTAAATTTTGGAGGTGATCCGGATCACTGTCTGGATCCAGGAATTT
>JAPSES010072431.1:0-10901 GCA_029822895.1 Maxillicosta whitleyi | reverse complement strand
ATCAGTAATTAGGTCACGAACCAGGGTCAAAGGTGACAGGTAGGGTTCAAAGGAGTACATAACACACTACATGATCATAGTACCTTACAAATATTAGTGTTTTAGCTGAAGGGTGAAGAAAGCTAAGGCCTTCCTGTTTTTACAGAACAAACACCTCAAACATTACCTTATGAACACACTAATAATTTTACGTTCTTGATTTGCACTTAAAGTATTCTATTTTGTGCTTGTATTTTCCCTCCTTCAGGTGTTGGCCCACCGTGGGCGTCACTGGACAACTCTGCAGCATATATGTCAAACTACTTGGGACCAAAACTGCAGAATGACTCTGCTAGTGCAAAGAACTGCGCAGGCTGAATCTCCTTCCTCCATCACAACAGAACAGCTCAAAAACATCTTCACCTCGCTGCTGGTGCTGTCTACTGACCTCATCATGGACATGTTAAACAGACTAGGGGTGCGTGTTCTTTCCAACTGCACAAAATCATTCAGTATGAGTATTCCTAAGAGAGGCCACTCATTGCTGTTTGTCTATACTTTCTTTTTTTTTTTTTTTTTTTTAGTTGTGGAGGTTGTATGATAATGGTTTGTCTGAGGAGGTAGAATCCAGTCTCCACTTCTCAGCTCTTTTGGATGACACCACCAAAGTGGACCTGCACTGGGTCAGGACCTTGGTGTTGAACACTCTTGAACAGCTTCACAACAGCCAAAAATGGGAAAACCTGGCCCACTTTTCCCTACTTTTCAACACATACACATGGTGAGTAGGATGGGGGGTTTTTTTGGGTTTTTTTTATTACAGCAGAAAATATATCAAACATCATCCATAAATGTGCATGTGCAGGTGAAATGTCATCTATTGGAATACTTAAATAAATATTTTTCTTTGGCTGTCTTTAATTCTATCATCAAAGGGAAGCTGATCTGACATTTTCTGTTTAAAGACTTGATTTATTTACTTAAATTACATACAATATATTTATTATTAAATGTCTCAAGAACTAACCAAGAGTGTGCGTTATTACCGGTACATGTATATGTCTGCCCCAGCGAGCGTTATGCTTCGACAGTAACGCCTCTACTAGTCCATGCTCAGAGGAAGCTGCTTGAAAGGATTAAATCTTTTGGAGGACCAGACATTCCACAACCTCATCATGTAAAGACACAGAAAACCACTGGAAAAGAGGTATCACATATCCTGCCTCAGAAACTTGTGTATAATATAGAGTCCAACATATAGAAACATATCTTCAGAATTAATTTTCTAGAAAGGTCTGGTTGAACCAATTCTGGAGTAGGAGGGAATAAACTGTATGGCTTGTTTTTATTTCTTTACATCCCATAAAACCAAACAGAATTGTGAACTAATGTTCAGCTAACAGTAGTCTTCTGGAGTCAGACTACGGTATGTATCCTGTGGGAAAAAAAAGTTCAGCAATTGCATTAAAGTAAGGGCAATTAAATTAATGTTATAATACTGCTGAAAATGTAATTATATTGATAGTCTGCTCATATATGTGATGTCATTTTTTGTTTCAGGTCACTTGCAGAAGCTATGCGGGCTGTCGTTTACTCAGCGGGTGGACTCCCCAAGTAGCACAGAAATCTGCCATTCGTAAAAAATCAGCACACAACAATCAAACTCATAAAGATCCTGTTGACCTTCAAGGTTGGAATCACGAGACATCATTAATGTTTTATTGCCATACATTACATAATGAAGAGTTAAATGTTCAAGCAGAGGTATAGGTTTGTGTAAATGACAGAAACATTTGCACATCTTTCTAAGGTGTAGAGCTGCAAAGATCCATGTCCCTTGTATGTGTTCCTCTGGATGTTGAAGACACACTGAACTGTTACCGTGAAGCTCTTGAGAGGAGGCCGCCTTGTCTCAGTCTCTTCCAGCACAGCCAGACACTAGTGCTCCTCCTAATAGCACATACACAGCCATGTAAGCTCAGTGCTGATCAAAACAGACAAATGGTATCAGATGATAACTGTTAAAAAGTTGTACTCTTTTCACTATGGATGTCTTTCTTTAGACTATGTGACACAGGAAGCCCCAAGCAGAGGTCCCAGTCATTCTGCAAGCCTGGTTGATTTCAGTCCTGTAATAATGTCCGCGCCACACATTCAACCTCGTGACCTGACAGAGGAAGACTACAGTAGTTTGGACGCTCTCTACAGCCTCCCAATCAGCCCTGACCACATGCAGACTGTGATGGCTGCATGCTCCTCATCTATTAGTAAGGGCAGTTAATACCTAACAGTGCAATTTTATAACCACTCTTAATGTAAAGATATCTTAAACACAAATATTAAAGTCAGTTCATGGGACACTTAAATATATTGTTTGTGGAGTTGCATGTTAATAAAAGTGTGTGGATGAAATGCTTGTGAAGGTGCCATGGTGGATAGATGCCATAATTCTTTTTCTTCTCACCCCTACCTAACCTTTTTCCTTAAGAATATCTCCGCACCACCAGTCATGATTCCCTAAAAGTTCTGGCCTTACATGAAATGGGAAACCTGCAGTTCTTCAATGGAAACACACGGTTAGAAATCTCCTTGACATCCAGAATCTATGCATATGGATATGTACAGATGATGCTAAAGTCTTATGCTGCATGTGGGAATTAGTTTGTGAATTTTGTTGCATTGTCCATATTTCTGACCTTGTGTGTTTTGTATTCTCAGGGCAGCAAACTCATATTGGAGCAAAGCGGTAGACTGTGCCTTAAAGAGCTCAGGCGTCTTAGAAAAATGGGATGGTGTGTCTTTAGGAGGTGGTTCCCCGCAGCAAATTCTGAAGCTGGCAGGCATATGGGGGTGTCTACAAGCTGCTGGCCTCACTGCCAAGATTTCACAGTAGGTTTTAACAAGTTTTATTGAATTTTTTGTGTAAGTTGTGACTATTACGCTTAGGAAACAAACTTACTTCTGTGGAACCAATACTGTGCGTTTTCAAAATATGTTTTTCCAACAGGTATATTTTCACCTCAGACATCAGTCAGCGGACCAACTGTTGCCTTCTATCTGCACACCTTTTTAAGGTCATGCTCAAAATGACATTAGTGACCATTTTCCATACCCTTTTACCCTTGTTGTTTATTAGTTAACACACTCTTTCATATTATTTGTCTGTGTGTTTGTAGGTGTTTTTTGACTTTGATTATATTGACTGTTTGAATTTGACTATTTCCCAGTGTGTGCTTTGTTGCTCTCTGGCTCAGCCTCAGTCTGACCTCCAGTACGCCTCCCACATCATCGGAGATGAATTACTGCCCGGAGTCGACCTTTTCTCTGAATTCCACAGGATTCACCTCGGCACCACTGTGACAAGCCTGAACTTCATTTGCCGCTGGCTCTTTACCACAGGATACCATATAACGGTACGCACAATGGCCAATATGCAAACATATTTCCATGTATTTATCCTGAATCTCTTTTACTTTTTTCCATAAAATATGCATGTACGATTTTCATGACAGATTCACTAAAGAAAACCATAAAGTGGTATCTATGTAATGTGAACTTTATCACACTTGTGGAGGAACTGTCATTTTGTCATTCACATAATGTTACCAAAGAGTTCCTTAAACAGTTTATACTAAAGATCCTCTGCTATTGTCAGAAATTTGCAGATGACAAAGTAACAAACCAAACAGTGTCAATATTGGTGTTATTTTACCTGAAACAACATCAAAATGTTAATGTTATCATCTAACAGCTAGTGATTTGTATTAGAGGAGCACTGTGATGGAAGACACAAATGTTCAGATTTTGGTACTGGATTGCTTAAAAATATATAAATATTACATAGACATTTGATATATTGAAATGATTTCTCATTCATTAACTATTGTGTATCTGTTATTTCAGCTTCTTCCCATGTTGGCCCTTTATCTATATTTTGTAGGAACAGTGTGCAGAGATGTGCATCGCACTGTTGAAGCCAAAATCCTTAAGGTTGGCATTTGTTTTATTTCCTTCCTCTTAGTTTTTTTTTTTTAGTTTTTGGTTTAAATAGTTTATTGTTTTTTTTCTGCAGATTCGTGCTCTTACTGAACTAGGCTTGTTCACTGAAGCTGTAAAAGAGGTGGTTCAGCTCATGACAGGAACAGGGGTCCGTCTGCCTGTCGGACACTACATTAACAAACACGAAGTATGTGGACACAACTTAAATGTATTCAAGAGACATTACAGAGACAATCTTAGAAATATTTATAATACAGTGTTCTTAAAATGCAGCATGTAAGGACGTTCCACAGCAACAAGTCTCTCCTGGACAACACTGAGGTACTTTACTACAGGATGTATTTAGTCATCATGTGAACATTTTGTCATATATTTGTTCAATATGTATACACATACATTTTCCATATTTCATCACTAACTTGAATTCAACTTACTAATGTACAGGTTTACTGAAAAAAAAAGTATGTTATTGGGGTTTTTTTTTAGGTTTTAGAGGAGCTGGTGAACTGTGACTTTACTCCAGAGGTTCGAACACTTTATGGAACCACACTATGCAGCCATTTTTACCTGGCTCGTATTCAACTAGTCTTAGCAATAAGCAGCACCATATATGGACCTCCGCAGCCAGGTTTGTAAAAAAAAAAAAAAAAAAAAAAAACAGCGTCATTTTATAGTTCATTGTTTAGATTTGACAATGGCATGTATTATATTCAAACAACATTATTTGTCAGACTAAACAACTTAGTTAATGACTCAATTAATGATGATCATTTTTTGTATGTATACCTCTGTATTTATTATACATAAGCTTGTTTGACTAAACTTGTAATGTGGACACATTTGCTTTTCAAACATATCTGAAATCCAGTTAATTGAATTTATTTAAGTGCAGTGATAGTGTATCATGCAGGTTTTAATTGTATTCCAGAATCTTCTGAACCTTGTTACAAAACAAGTCACTGTGTGAACTCAGAACACACTGAACAGGACACACTTGAAACTGAGGCCTCTTGTCCAAAGACAGAAGAGTCCAAAGTTTTTGCAATTACTTCTCAGAAGGAAACACTTACTCTTGAAAGAATTAAGGTAAGATATCCAGACACATTTTTTTGGGACCCAGCACTAGTTCCAGGCTTGCTAAGTTTTTTCTATTAGTTTGTTTCAGCTTGCCTGGATGTCACATGTTTTTCTTGTAGTTCCTTCTGCTAGAAGCAGCATCCTCCTTGTTAAGCTCAGTCACAAATCATCGCACATCTCCATCCTGTTGCCATGTTGACCTTGAACTGGCTCTTGAGTCCAATCTTCTAAAGGCTAACCTCTATATGCAGCAAGGACAAGCTGCTCTCAGGTATTTATGTGCACTGAAGGTGTAGTCATATATATGTTTGTATATTCACCCTAATATTCACTCTAATTGTACATTTTTTTAGCTGTGATATGGCAGTTTCATCCTTGGCGTTGCTGCAGTCATGTCCTCTAATTGTGGATGAGTCCAACGCTGGCTCAGAAAAGTCAACATTTCAGCTCCCACATACGACAGCCAGATGTGAACAGGTAGAGTGTTTGCATTCATAAATAAAAATAACAAAAACAAATAATAATTTGTAACAAAAATCTCAAATATATGAAATCCTAATACCTAAAATTGGTTGTCTACAGTTAGTGTGTTGTGTTTTTACATTTGACAAGATGTTGTTTATCTGGTCAACAGGACAGTGATCATTGCAGTCTGTTAAATGCTGTGCATGGAGATTGTCTTGGAGCGGTGGAAGCCAGAGAGAGAATTGGATTTAATCTGTGGTTACGTTGCCGTTTGGCTCTGGTCCGTGGTCTGACTACACATTTACCTCTCACAGGTGTCTGTGTCCCAGGTCTGGACATGTGTTAACACTCTCTTTTTGGATTTGTAGATGTGTATCTGAGGATTTTGTTTAAGCTTAGGCAGTTTGACTAATGTCAAATGTTGTAAAACTGATAGATGCACATTACAGGGAGTCCTACTGGATTAGTGCTAATACCAAATGTCACACAGATGAAAATGCCATGATTAAAATCCAAGGCAACTGAACTTGCATGTCTGTTTCCATTTTGCACTCTTCAAATATATGCATGTAATGCTGTATAAATGCAGCACAAATTGAGAAATTAATGACAGGGTAAAAAAAAATGTGGTCTTCACACATAAAATATAGAATCAAATGTCATAATGTATCCTGGACACTAAATTATGTTGTATTTTTTTTAGGGAAAAACATTAATGAGGAAGCAGCAAGGAGAATAAAGGAAGGCATTGATGAATGTGAACTCTGGGGGGACCTGGATACTCAAGCCCTTTTGATGGTTGAAGGTGCAGAACTGGATTCAAAGAGAGGCAGGACTGAAGACAGTCTGATGCTTGTGAAGGTACCAACAAAGATATTTACAACATTTTTATTTAATATTTCAGACTTTCTGCTGCACTATAAAAGGGTAGACAGAAGCAAATCAGTACAGAAGAAATCTTTCTGACAACTATTTAGATTGAGGTGGGACAGGTTTGCAAGTGTCAATCATTAACATTCAAATTCTATCTGAGATAGCGAGGAGTTGAACCTAGAATCTTCCGATCTGTCGTCCGATGGGTTTTCCATCACACCACTAGCCCTGCTTGTCTGAAACTGAGTAGCCTGACACGCAATGCAATGATTTGTGACAGCAGCGCTCTTATTATAGTAGAATACAGAGGTGGACTTCTGCTCACATGACAAATACAAATGGAAAATCCTTCTTACTTGAAAATTAATGTGAGGTGGACACTATAAAAGGACAGACATTTCAGTAAAGATTGACAATATTCAGTTTACAACTGCCACAACCCAGATTTGATTCAGACACAATGCAGTGCATATTATAATCACACCACTTTCCTAAATCAAGCAATCATGTCCTAATTGCTTTTACTTTTCATATATTTTTTTTTTTTTACCTTTTCTCCTGTATAATATTAGGGTAATCTGTTTGCAAACATATTTTGTATTAAAAAGAATGGAAACTCTTTCAAAGCCCCTCCACTTTGAGCTTCAACTACTTTCACATCCTAGAAACTTCATTCAAACTTTGGACAAGTCACAAGAGTATTATACTAGCTTTTTGATGTCTTGTACAGTTTTTAGCCCTCGGTCAACTCTGGCCAGAGGGATTTTGTAATTGTTTTGTTGTCTGTCTGTCCATTCTGGACAAGGGGTATTAAAAGTGCACAGCATGTTATGTTATTTTTAAATACCATAGTTGAAGTTTTATGCTCTTTTTAGGATTTATGGAGGTTTATAATAGATTTCTATGGGGCAGAGTGGGAGACAGCATCAGTGATGTCAGTTATGTGTTGCATATGAAGTAAATAACAGTAAAACAAATAAGCTAAACTAATCCAACATTCATTTTGGTGTTCCAGATTCCACATGTTTGTTTAAACAATTATTTTGTAATGATTCCCTCTTGTGGAAACTGAATGTAGATTCATTTTAATCATTGTAAAAAAAAAAATGATTAGGCATTGTCTGTTCTTTTGTTATTCATTGTGTTGTTTTTGGTTTTTTGCGTGTATGTTTTTAGGAAGCTGTGAGGTTGGTGTCGGGTCGACCCTGCATGCCTCCGTGGTCTTGTATCACTGTGGCTCGGGCTGCTTTGTTACTCAGTGAACTGCGAGGAACAGAGAGCGCCACACTTTTGAAACTCACACAGACCTTACTGAAAAATCAGGTCCACAAATACACCGACACACACTTCTACAAACACACTTGGACATACTGGTAAGTATTTAAACAGGGTTCATACATTAACATCTCTTCTCTTTTTACTTCATTTGCAGCTGTCTATATTTGGTCAAAGCATTTCTGTAGCTGCTGGAGGATTCAGTTTTCCTCATCCTGAATTCAACAACATCTGCGCTCCTTTTCTCCACATGTTGAATCTGACAGCTTTACGTATTGGTAAACTTTCATACAATAATGTTGAATATTTTGTGGAACATACAGTATTACTTACATATGAATTGTAACTCCATATCCACATCCAATTGTACTCCCAAGTAACTCTATTTTTCACTGTTCATTATTAATGAATATATTGTTTCCATCAAATACATTGAATTTATTATAGACTTTGTCAGGAAAATGGTTGAGCATTAGTAGAGTTTAAACCATTTAATGTCACTAAACAGAATAGGTATGTCTTTTATTGCTTCTGCAGGTCAAATCCTGGATCACAGCGATGCCACAGACATACCACTGTCTGCCAAGTCATCAGAGTCAGATGCCAAACAGAACTGATGTCTTTTCATGTAGAAGACGGATGGAAGCAGTGGCTAGTATATGAAGAATAGTGATGGTCACAGCAGCTTCCTGACCTGGTTCGAGTTCTGTTACTGAGAGGAAAATATTCTAAGACACCTAAAGAAATGTATTTTTTAATTTGCAATTTATGTACCATATTTGTGTTCTGTTTCAATAGCTGTTCATTATACATGAAGGAATTAAATAATATCTTTAGCATAATTTTATCTTGTCAGTTAATGTTAATAGTAATCTTATTGTTTCTTTGAACATTTTCTCAAAAATATATAAATGTAACGATTTTATTTCAAGAGTGATTTATTGTAATAAACATTCAACTTAAGATACAAAAATCCTTCAAATAAATAGGAGTGCCTGAGATGCAATCATTTGAGCACAGACATATTCTTGATAAAAGTCTAAGTAAGTAATGATTTTGCAAACTAATAATAAAGTAATGTAAATGTTAAAGAAAACAGAGTGCATTATATTATTATTTCTAAGTTATTATAATGCTAGTTTTTAGTGGTCTGGTTAACTTCAGAGTGAATTGGGCTGTATGTGACCCCTGAACTGAAATGAGTTTTACACCCCTGTTTTATACAGTGGTGATGAAATGAAGTATTTTTTACTTTGTTACTGTAGTTAAGTTGTTTTTTTTTTTTTTTTTTTTTTTTTTTTTTTTTTTTTGTATTTCTACTAAAGTAAAAAAAAAAAAATGCATACTTTTACTTTTATTTCACTACATTTTGTGGCAGTTATCTGTACTTTCTACTCCTTACATTTTGGAAAATTATGCCATTACTCGTTACATTATATTAACATCTTTTTGGCTAAATCTTCTTCTTTTTTTTTTTTTTTTTTTTACTTTTTGCCTAAGTCTTACATGAAAAATCACACACACACAATATTAACACCAATCTGTTCAATTCAATTTTGTCTGAACCTTTTTTTTTTACTTGTTGTCCAAATCTTTTTTTTTTTTACTTTTCGCCTAAAATTTTTATTTTTTTTTTTACTTTGCATCTGAATTTTTTTCCCCAACTTTTCGTCATAATATATTTTCACATAATCTAGTTGTGACACTGAGCAGTGACATTGGCAGAGGCATAAATAAGTATGTCTACATTCTGTATCATAATGACACAGTCCACAGACTGACACTGTGTGAGTACTTGGACTTTTAGACTTTAAAGGACATTTTTAAGGAACTAAAAGTAAGATTCTTGATGTAGTACTTCTACTTGAGTAAATATTTTGCAGGGTATTGGTACTTTTACGACAGTACTAAACTTCAGTACTTCCTCCACGCCTGTATCAGAACAGTTCAGTTGTGATGATCTGGTATAAATATTAAAATATTTGGCTGCAAAAATAAAATATGCATCAATCTCATAAAAGGTTGTCACCTTTTCTGTGGTGGAAAACTATGACAATAAATGCAGACAAAAGTGACTAATAGGCCACACTGTTGGAGCTGGTGCAGAATCAGGCCTGGCATCGTCCTGTTGAAGTAACTATAAATAAATATTACTACTTTAGGGGAAAGAAGTTGAGTGAATTGAAGTGTATGGCTCTGGAAAATTCCAGTTTTTGGTTTCACATGAATGGTCCCTCCACACATCTGCAGACCGAGAATTAAGAATCAAGAATCTTTATTATCAGCTCTCGGCTTAAGACACTTAATATAAAGAGGCCCATCTAAGATACATGTAGATAAATGATATAAGATAGAATATAATTTTTTTTTAAATGTAAAAAGTAGAATAAGATAAAGGTAAAAAGTACAAATTAGGCTTTAGTCTAAAGTGTCTAGTGTTGACAATATCGCACATATTGCAGCAGCATTTAAAGTCCAAGGTGCAGTGCTGTGTGAGTTGTGAGACCAGACACCGATGCAGCCCCACACCATCACAGATGATGATTCTAAATCTGGTCTTTGCATCTCTGTTTTAGAAGACGTGGGCTGATCTGACCTCAGCTTGTGTTTCCATTGTCTTTCAGTCCATCTCAGATGAGCTCAGGCCCACAGAACCCAACAGTGTTTCTGCACAGAATCAATATAGCATTTCCCCGTTTCATAACATGGGTGCACGTCTACATGAAGTGTTTTAAGTCAAAACAGTTTTCCATTGTGTCCCTGAGTCCCATATCACAGCAGCGCAGGATTTTTTTTTTTGTGCAATTATACCAGAGAGTTCAGAGGTGGCTGTTTTTCAAAGTGGAATAAAATCATTATTTCACTCGTTAACGTACATGTAACACAGCGATTTTGAATCCAACCCTGACCCTTTACTGACCTCTCCATTTCCTCTTTTTTTATCCCTCTCTTTCTCTCACTTCAAAAGCAGAAATGCAAAAAAAAAAAAAAAAAATACACATGCACACACACGCACACGCACACGCACACACACACACACACACACACACATTGTCTGTCAGGATGCCCATTGCTTCATCTCTTGTCCTGACGTGACTAGTCAGTCAAACCCATGGACTTTCCCTGTTTTTTCCCGGTGACAGTACTTCTACACGCAGCTTACACGTACAGTCCAACCCTCCAGTGACTAAACAATGATGTCGAGTTAAAACATTCACTTTTGTTTTTTTTCT
>JAPSES010072379.1:0-10905 GCA_029822895.1 Maxillicosta whitleyi | reverse complement strand
AACACCACACACCTTTTCCTCATAAAAATCAAGTTCAAATAAAATCCAGGATATAATATCTGACAGGGCATATCGTGCTTGATGTGGTCATGTGACCTCATGCGTTACTACCCGTTAACCTGCCCGGACACAGTCGCAGTCAGAAAACTGGACAGAACAGAGAATGGCCCCGCTAAGACACCTCTAAGAGAAACTGAGAAGCAGACACCAAAAAGGTGCATTATATATGTTATATAGACTAAATACTATATTTATATTAGTTATATAGACTAAATATCAGCTAAAATTAATGTTTATTTGCAACATAGTACAACAAAAAAATATGACATTATCAAAAACAAATACATTTTATCCAAAAAATGTCTATGTTTTGAATGTCCAGAAATGTGTGACGTTAAAATGGGGTCACATGGTAAACGTCATTTTTGTTCTTTGATTAAACTACTAATCGGATTTATTTCAAAATATGTATGTATTGTATATGTACAAAGTTTGTTTACAGTTTTCAGAATTTTAGATTTGGGAATTTTTGAGGGATTTTTGAGGTAGTAAAAATGTGACTTTACTTATGTTGATGGTTTATAACATGGAAATGGTTAAAGATACATGTACAAGACATAAATGCACTGGAATTTAATCACACAATAAAATGTTTCCAGAATAAAAACAGTGAAATTGTATCAAGTGTGAGTCACTGATAAAGAAAAACCACGTTAAAAATATTGGTTGTCTGAAGTCTCCAAGGTACGGTCTTTGGTTAAAGTGTGAAAATCGAGAATTAATAAGAGAGTGGGTTTTACTCCAAAGGAATATTTGTCTCAGAGCTACCAGATCTACTTTAAAACACTGTCTGCACATAACAATACATTCACTTTACAGGTTCTATCTACTGGAACATTCATAAATCTATTAAATACACATAAACCAGTATATGTGTGAAATAACACTTTAACAAATACCTTGAAAATATCAGCATTACACATCATTTGTTTTCCAATTTGTCTAATTAAAATATGTAATGTTTAGCACATTTAATCTCAGAGGTAGATTTAAAAAAAATGTAGACTAGTGTTTATTATTATTAATTATTATTAATTATGATAATTATTTAACGCCCCCATGACTCTAACATCCAACATCATGAATAGTTAACTGTATTCAGATAATAATGTTAATAATATGAGTGAAATTAGGAGTAATTTACCCGCAGAGGTCTCAAACAAGCATCTTGGACTCAGAAATGACTCACAGTGCAGATGTTTCACGTACAGTTTTCCATGGTCTGTCCTCCCTGTTCTGTGAATTCATCATACTAAATAAAAAACCCATGTACTAGAGTGTGTACCAGGGGATGGGGGTTCCATGTGGAGAAAAGTGCCTTTGGGCAGTTGGCTTTTTCTATAGAACAGTGTGAACTAAGACCAGTGTCACCACAGAACTAAGGAACACCGCAGCTCTGAAAATGCACTGTTTTTATAGAGACTGGGTTCATATTCTTCATAGATATACATACCGTTATTACTGTTTATATATATATATATATATATATATATATACATACCGTTATTATTGCTTATAGATATACATACCGTTAATATTGCTTATAGATATACATACCATTATTATTGCTTATAGATATACATACCGTTAATATTGCTTATAGATATACATACTGTTATTATTGTTTATAGATATACATACTGTTATTATTGTTTATAGATATACATACCGTTAATATTGCTTATAGATATACATACTGTTATTATTGCTTATAGATATACATAATGTTAATATTGTTTATAGATATGCATACTGTTATTATATATATATATATATATGTATATATATGTATGTATATATATATATACAGGTAGTATCTACAAAAGTTAGACTTTCCCATCGTCTCTGAACGCAGCTCAAACACCGCAGAGTTTGTGAAATAAAACAAAGACATGCTGTGACCAAATATGGACGCGTATAAGCAGCAAAAACATCTGCATTTGTGACACTGACATCAAGGACGAAGCCTCGTCAGGAATAAGGAACATAAAGAGACGCATTTGTAGAAACATGACAGAATCTGAAACAATGGCCCAGAGGGAAAAAAATAATAATAATAAAACATGAGTAAAACAACAAACGCATGATATATTCAACCGCTTCATGTGTAAATCACAGAAGGAGCTGAGCTCAATACATGTTCAGGTAATTCACAAATAAGCTAATAAACGACTATCACTAATCAATAAGATGCAACGACATGTAAACCTGTGCTGAATCATAATGCGATGGTTTGATTAAATGATTTGCTTGAAATGTGTTTAGAGCTGCTAGAAAACATACTAATATTAGTCTTTATAGAAAGTCTATTAATTATATCAAAAACAAAATGAGTATTAAAGTCGAAATTTTACAGAAAACACAGCAACAAGCGTTAAAACTAATGGATTCAAAGGCTAAATGATTTATAACAAACATATACCAGGGTTCTATCTAGGATTTAATTTTAGAGTAGGGGTGTTGAGGGAGCGCCATTGTTTTAAGCGTAAAAGAACGTCATTGTACGTCTGTGGCCTGACGTCAGCACAGAGGGAGCCAATAGCAGCACACTGTAAATGCATCCTCCGAGGACATAAACACGAGAAAAAATACAGATAATTTAGAGTAGGTGCTTTTGGGCAACCGTTAATGTTGGACCCCGCAGTCAAAATGCCGATACGCTGTACTGAAATTTAGCGTATCAGGAGGAAATTTAGCGTATCAGGTCAAAATTTTAGCATCGGGGGCCGATATGCTAAATTACGCTAGCTAGAACCCTGTATACTGATTAGACTCAATACAAAAAGAACATGTGATGTTTTATTATAGTTTACCATGTTCCTGTATCTTGTACTTTTCAGGAAATCACTGCAGTTAAGCTTCATTTTTTGAATGTTTACTATCATTTTTTTTAGATTTGGCAGGCGGTTATTAGAATGTTCTACTGTGTTATACTTACACTGTCAAGGTCTAGTGATTAAAATGAAAAATTAAATATGACATTTACATAATGAACCAAAGTGCTTGTGTGAATTATTCTACATAGAATAAACAGAAAAATTAAGCATTATAAACACGCTTACAGTACCTCCTTTTTTCTTTTTTTTTTGACAACACAAAACAACAAAAAAAAACAAACTGAAAAGCGTATGTAATAATTAAGGTGAAATTACTTTCTCGGTACCTACAAAGTCTTATAGAACTTTGCCGAGTCCATTGAATTGACAGTGAGCATTTCATAAAGTTCAATACGTATTTAATTAGAAGAGTCTTTTCTGGTCTTGCAGTTATAGAACTTCTCTCTGGAATGTGTGATAACAGCAGGTCATTTCAGTTCTCGGTAACATTTCAGAAACTTTCTTTTTTGGAAAAGTACTGTACAGATTATATTAAAGCTTCTCTCCACAAGAGTCTCCGAGTCAAATGCCATCTCTGTTCTAGTGATTTGTTTACCGTTGCCTATGTCCCTGCATTAATCTGTAGAGACGAATACGGTCCATAACTCGATACAGGAAAAAAAAAAAAAAAAAAGTAGCATAACTTTGCAATTCCAGCAAAAGATACACATCAAACAAAAGCCTGTGAATACACAAAGAGGAGAACGACATCAAACAAAAAGAAAACAAAATGACTCGGTCATTGTGTTCAGCGTGGAACTGACATTAAAACTCTGCACTTAATAAAACTTCTGTGGAAATAACACTCGCAGGTAAAGTTGCTGCCAAAAGAAATGTGCGTGTTTTAAAGGTGGTGGTTACCGTTCTCGCGGTAGGCGGACGTGGGGCTGTCTGTGACATCTTTTGCTGAGGCTGAAGAGCTTGTAGATGACTCTCTGAGCTCTTTTGGAAAGGACCCGCATGCTGTTTTCCAGCTGTTCGTACCGCCACTGGAAAAGACTGTCCAAGGACCACAAGTGTTGGATGGCAGAAACATTCAGGAAATAGTTTTGAGGCAGCCTGGCAAAGAACGCTTTGAACTCATCTGCAAAAGACAAAAACAATGGAGACACATTTTTCATTACACCATCAATTCCTTATTAGGAATATTGGACCTCATTCACCACAAATGAACCAGAAATGACTCCCTAAACCCCATGAATATTCTGGCATTCAACAACATTGTCTTTTGTCGGATTGGTTCTAGGGAAAAAACCCATTTTATGCATGGTAACGAGCACAATAATGAACACTCGAGTGCAGAGTAGTTTTATAGTTATATCATAATAATATTTTTAGGCAATGGCTACGGCTACAGTACTGTGGCATGAAATATCAGTTTGTCTATCCCCACCGAGCCAATCACATGATCCAAATTCTGCACTCTGAGCGTTGTCCCAGTGGCTGGTTTCCATCCATCAAAAACCCGGGAAAAGTCCCCATATGAGCCAAAACAGTCGCCATGTTTCATGTTGTTTGCCTGCATGAAACTGAAACTGAAAGTGTGAATAGGCAACAAAAAAAATAAATGGTCCCCTACCCTTTTCCTCTAACCAGATCAGCACATGGCACATGTGACGCTTATTGCAGCAGAATGACAGGTTAAAGGTTACCAGTCTACGCATGAGAGAACGAGGGCGCTGATTGGCTCTGTGGTAATGAATGAGAAAAGTAGTCTCATAATACCATTTTTTTTATTATCCAAACCATGTTATCATGTTGAAAATTTATATTTTTCATAATTATTAACCATTAGAGACCTAGAATTACTTGAATTAATCTGCAACTGAAAAAAAAAAACAAAAAACAATGGAGACATATTTTCATTGTATCATCAATTCCTTTTCCTTTTTTTTTTTTTTTTTTTTTACAAATACTGGATATCTATAATAGACATTTGTGGGATTGCTCTAGTGAGAAGCATGTTTAAGAGCACAGTAATCTTCAATAATTTGACAGTAGTTTTATCATTAAATCACAATATTTTTTTTATCATCTAGTCCTAACTTATTATTTTTCATAGCTATTATCATTAACTATTAAAGACCTAGAACTACTATTTGCAATCATCTGTAAGAGACAAAAACAATGGAGACAGTTTTTTTTTTTTTTTTAAAATATATCATCAACCATCAATCCTTTCTATGTATATTGGATCTTATTCACCAATCAGAAATGACTCCCTAAAGCCCATGAAGACACTGGCATCCTAGGACTACTATTTGTGATGACTTCCAAGTGAATATTTCTCTCTATTCAACACATATTACTGTTTAATATAATGTCGTGTTTTGCATTTTGCACTTGCTATTCATAGAATCCAGAGTAAATCCAAATGTTAAGATATAAACCAGACATAACTGAAGAAAAATTGGCTTTTTCAGTAAAATACTTAAATAATTAACGCTATGTAAAAACAAGCCTTTGCATCCATTTCCATGTGAAACTCCAGGACTTTTATTGGTGAATAAATACTATTTGCTTGTTGAAATGAGCCACATCTGATACTGTGGAAAATCTGCGTTTTACATATATTCTTTTAATGTTTTAATAGGATTAGTGGTTCTAAAGCTATTTAGCATTTTAGATCAGTAAACACTTATTGTTTGTGGGTCTAATGTCTTTATAAATTATTACCCCACAAACGTATCAATACGTCTGCACACTATTGGAACAAAGGACGTCCTTAGCACCAGACTGTACAGTCTAACCCTGTATTGTTGCAAACTCTGCTACTGTCCACCTGGGCTTTTTTATACAGGGCTGGCAAAACACATAATCACAGACATCCATCAGCCACCCACCCCCTCAAACACTCCCATAGCCTCCACCATGCAGCGCACTATCAGCATCTAAGAAGGACACAGCAGGTGACAAACTGCTTTACAAACTGGAGAAGGTGTTTATGAAGGTAGGAGTGGAGAAACAGCATTAGGTCATATAGACAACATTAGCCATGTTCTGACACATTATATAATCTGGCATCTTTTAATCAGATCTTTTTTTTTTTTTTTTAACCATCAATTGTTTTTTCCACCTCCACCACATTCAGATTCTCATTTTTTTTTTTTTTGTTTTTTTGTTGTTGTCATTTTATATCTCCTACTGATGCTTTTGAATGCCACTAGCCGACCATGGCAATACCTCTACTTCGCAGCTACTTCGGCTATTTTTTTTTTTCCCATTTAAAGGCTGTTTTATTTTATTTTCATTCCAGCATTCTTGACATCTACCATATCTTCTGTGTTTTTTTGTTCTGTGCCCGTTCTCTCTTGCCCTTTCACTGGGAATGTAGAGGAGTTTACCCTGCGCTACTTAGAGACGACTAGCATGCCCGCTCAGTTTACGAGGACAGCGGGATTCATCATTTTAACAACACAGGTGCGACACAGACTTTTCTTCTGACCTTTCTTAAGAACAACTTTAAGAAAAAAAAAAACCTGGGTCCCATGCAGGATTATGTATAGCCATGATGAATGTTGGTTTCCTGACACTAATGTCCTGCACCCAGGGTGTTAAAACCAAGGGCCTACCACCGCAGCTTGGCCATAAAGCAAATGCATATTACAGTGTGGAATGACAGACACTATATCCTTTAACTTTGTGTCTTCCTCATCCTTTTTTCTCTCTGTCAGTATCTCCAGCTCTGAACTTCTGCCCATAGTTGTCTACACCATTTGTTGCACTTTCTATAGCATGTTCTTGCTAACGTCTCTTCCCCCTCACCCCAGCTGGTCAAGACAGATGGTCGCCTACCCAGAGCCTGGTTGGTTTTTCTACCATAATGTAAGTTTTTCCTTCCCTTTTTTCTGTTTTCCCCATATTTACTCTATAGTATTGTTAATAATTGTACATACATTTGTGAAGCACATTGAGATAATCTTGCGTACCATTGAATAATAATAAATTGAATTGTTGACTACGCTGGTTTCAATAAATACACCTCCCATAGACTTCCACTGAAATTCTTCCATTATGTTTTTTTTTTTTCCAGGAATGACCATTATTTTATTCACTTTTTTTTTTTTTTTAATCTAATAATATTTAATAGTGCACTGGAAGTCATGTAAAAATGACTCCAACTTTCAGGTGATTTCATTGCAAAGAGAAGGTTTTAATGGCTGTCGGGTCATTCATCGGTTCATAAGAAGCTTCTGTTTATTGAATAAAACATTTTTAATTACTATACTGCTCCTCTGTAGTTGCATTTAATACATTAAGTTAATTAATTAACCAACCCTTTTTTTTTAACCCAACTGACTTGATTGCTTTAACACATTATTAATTTAGCATTAGCATTAGCTCATAAATCAATAAAAACAAGATAAAAATCACTTTTCATGTACTACTACTGCTTCCTGTATTTCAATTAAACATGTGGCTATAACCATGTTGAATTATGTATATAGTGGTAGTTTGTTAATGCTCTACCAGCAAAACTATTGGTTGAATTGATACCAAATTTGATTTGTGGATTACCAGTGACCCAGAATAGATGTTTTTACATTTTGGGAAAAGTGGATAAAAGTTACAATATTTTATGAATTATTAAAATCTTTTTTTCGCCCCATTTTCTTATAATGGGTGGAATTTAAAATGTCTATAGCAGCAAAACTGTTGAATTCATACCAAATGTGGTTTATAGATTGCCAGTGACCTAAAATAGATAGGAAATAGGGAAAGTACATCAAAGTTAAAAACTTTTAGGATTTTTTTTCTATTTCTAGATATTTTTTGTACTTCACGTCAGTAATTCCTTAAAGTTTTTGGATCAAACAGACAGCACTTATTTCTTTTTCAACCAAAGTGGCTGCAGAGTAGAAGCCGGTGTAGAACTATATCATTTCAATGACAGAAATATTTGATGTGTATCTGATGGAATCTGAGACCATATTCACAGTTTTCATTACAAACGTTTTCAAATATGCTATTCCTAGTTGCACTTAGAGCTCAAAATCATACAATTGATTAGATCATTAAATTGTAAAACGTCTTGACGTGAGTTAAAACTGTTCAGTCTATTTAGATAATTGTGAATTGATTCGTGAACAGCTGCAGTTCATGTAAGAACATTTAATCTTTATGTACTTTACTTAAAAACAGGCCTGAATTGCTAACCAGAACACATTTTAATGGTTTTCTTGGATTATTTACGTCCTGCAGTGGCTTTTTCATGCACCCAGTTCATGTTATTTATTCACCAGTCAATAGTGACTACCTTAAACCTAAAGCCTTTGGAAAAACCACGTGATCACCTGTTATTTCCTGACTTTACAACTTGACATCTTTGAAACGCAACGCTCCATTAGAGTGACCCATACATTATGTTATACCCCACCAGCTGGGTCCTCCTCTCTGAGGCAAAAGAAAGGGTGCATTTCACAGCTGCTTTCAAAGGGATCTTTGAAATGAGGCGGCTTTGGCAGCTGGTTCTGACTGCTTGAAAATGCAGACTGTGGTGGATCAATCCCTCCTGAACTTGGAAACAGTAGAATCTGGCAGGTGGTTTTTCTGAAACAGCTCTTCCAACATTTCAATTTTTCTAAAGCAAAATCAAATATTGTCGTACATAAAGCTGAGATGATTTATGGTGGAACTACACTTAAAGTTTTGGAAACAGCCACTTTAATATGCATTTTGGATACACATCAAATTTAAAGTGACTGTAAAGTGTTTCAGCCAAACAGTGCATCACTGATATTCACCTGCTAAAAACAATCCACAAAATCTAGTTTATATGCAAATAAGCCATAATGACCATTATCTTATGTACTTTACATGACTTTAATTTCTGTGCTAAAATGTCTAAAACAATATTTTTTTCTTCTTCTAATGTTTCCACAAAGTACTTTCTATTTTGGAAAACTACACTATAATTGTATTCTTTGAAAGTGTGTCTGATTTGATCCTGTCAATGGTGTCATTACTATTCAATTGCAATGGAATTACATACAGTGAATATGTAGTACAATATGTCCTTAGATGTGATGTGAAAAATACATTGAATTCACAAATATGTCAAACATCACATATATGCAACTTCTGCCTCCCCCCCTCCCCCCCATTAAGGAAAGGTTATTAATGAATTAATTAGTTATTACGCACATTGGAGCCTTTGTTTTTGTGTGTGTAACATAACTGAAAACTGCAAAATTATATGTGTGTGTGTGTGTGTATTTATTTACATTTTTAGGAAATAGATCAAGAAGAATTGAAATGACACCTTGTACTTTTTAGGTGACCTCCAATGTACCTAATTCAAATGTTTATTAATGTTAATATTTAGCCTTAAAGTTGCTGATTAGGGCAACTTCATGCCATGTAAATCACCCATTTTTAGAATTAAAATGATTTTGCTGAATAAAAAATAGTACAAAGTATTTCAGATGTAGGTAGAAAAGAGCCTCAAATAGGTTAAGTGAAAATGACTAGTACAGAGAGAAACCCTACTTTCCACTTACGCCCTGTCCTTTAATAATAATTTTAAAAAAAACACTCAAGGTCAACAATAGCATTGCTTCCAATTACTATTTTAGATCTCCATCTGCATCAATTGTGTCACCAGTTCTGTGTGTTCTTCTGCTGATAAAGCACCGTGCTAGAAATCTGTAATATCTTGCTGAAGGACACATTTATGACACTATCGGATATCTGCATTCTGAGCACGCTCCTGCCCTCACTTTACACCCAGCTATTAAAACATACATTTTGCAAGTAATTGCACTTATGGATATTCCAACCAAATTTGAGGAGTGGAAAAAAGTCATCCATTTTGATGTCACCTGAGTAATAATCACCATGGCAGGGTGACCGAGCACAGCAATAATAACCAAACATTATGCTAAGAGCTTCTGTTCAAACTCTGTTTTCACAGTAATATGTAAAGCTGGACTGACAATAAATGGCTTTTATAGCTGATTAATCTGCTCCAGACATATTGTAAACTACCTGAACTGAAAGCTGTAAATTTTTATTTATTTATTTATTTATTTTTAATCCTGTCCGGTTGCTTCGTTATTTTGCTATGTTAAGCAGATATTGTACCAGGATTCACAGCCAGCTGTAAATCATCAAATGGTGGGAACATAAACATGAAATAATCTCTTTGATCAAACAGTGGATGTAAAATCTTCTCATAATAATGCTTTTTACAACAGGGCAAGCATGTGACCTCTCAGTCAAGGTCACTATAGGTCAAGTGAACTAAAACTATAACTGTTTTTTTTCCACTGCTCTTGTAATACTAGTACTGATGAAAAATAAAAATGACCAATGCAACAGTAATTAAAATGAAATTAATTAGCAGATCCGTTCAGTTTTTTTTGTCATACTTTTAATTATTCAAGGAGTTTAATAATTAAAGAGCTTTGAGACAGATATAATAGCAGGACTTTAATACTTCCAATTTAAAACATACACTTTATACTTTGTTCATGATAACTGGACCGGACTTTTCTGCCTGTATTGTATTGATATATGTATTATTTGATTATTTGAAATCTGCCACAGGACTATTTATGCAATTTAATGCACTTTAGCAGTTGTGCTAATGCATGTTGTGCATATTTACATCAGTATTATGTGCTAAGTTTATTAATGTGTTAATATGTCTTCCCCGGAAAAATTTCATAATTCCAGGGGTTTTCTTTGGATTTAAAAAAAAAATAAAAATAAACTAAAGCTAAAAACAAAAACAAAACAAAAAACTCTAGTTCAGTTTCTCTAAATACTTCATAAAGTTGTGGAAAAATTTATTAGACCGCCCTTGTTTTCTTTAATTTCTTGTTTGTTTTAATGCCTGGTACAATTATGAGGTACATTTATTTGGACAAATATGGACAAAAAGTCATAACAGTTTAATTTCAGAGCTGATATTTATCCATTTTCTATGTTTTCTTGATAAAAACCAAAATCACTTCAGTTCTTACAT
>JAPSES010072359.1:0-10906 GCA_029822895.1 Maxillicosta whitleyi | reverse complement strand
GGGGGGTAATACAGTATGCTGTGTGGGCTGGGGAGAGAATATTGTTTTCACACTGATTTTTTTTTCTTTTTTTTATTCCCAGCACTGCTAAAGAGATAAAACGACTGCAGCACCATTGAAAACAAAGAAAAAAAAACATGCATTAAAAGCCTGTTCATGGAAGAAAAGAGAAAAAAAAAAAAACTGGAATCACGACTTCTCACTCAGAATTTACAGAACATAATTCTCACAATTCATTTCCACGTCTTCATATTCATCACTACCAGCAGGGTTTCCTTCATTCTGACTCATGTTGTTCTCATTTTTTGTTGTTGTTGTTGTTGTTGTTGTTTCCCCCCCCATGGCTTTTCCTTTCACTGTTATAATTTTGGGAGATATATTTCCATTTTTACCCATTTTGCCTGTTCATAAACATCACAAGGTGTGAGTGCATCAGTTCTTCATGATAGAGAAAGAAGAGAAATCTGTTAGAAGCCTTTTTTTTTCTCATTTTACCTGCATTAATCTAAATTTAATTCACAGGAAACAGTATTAGACCATCAAAAGTCATCTAAAACAATGCTTATTCAATCAAGTACTAACTCCTGTGTGTATCATGTGACTAAAACAGACAGAAAAGAAAACATGAAATGCCTAAAAGCACTATTTTTTCAGTACAGTGACATAGATATTGAGATAAAAACTGAAGTGATTTTGTTTTTTTATCTAGAAAACATGGAAAATGGGTAGATATCAGCCTGTAAAGCCTGAACTATTAAATCATTTAAAGAAAATCCCAGTTTCTTTGAAGCTTGAGTCTTTATTGTTCCTTCTGAACCACCTCAAAACCAGTTTCCAAATGTCAATTTCCATGTATGAGTTTCAATTTTATATCATATTTGACACACTGGGTCTCAATGTTGAAATACAAATTTTAATACAAGTAAGAAACATCATAAAACACAAACATGTCTAACAAATTATTAATTCCTTTTCAAAACTGGCAAAGTTCTGCCTCCCTTGTCTTGTAGTGTCACTGGAAAGGCATATGAATTTGTGCCCCCTGGTGGATTATCTGTGTACTGCATGTATCTAATTGTATACATCAGGTTTTTTATGCTTTTAGGCTTCAAAAATCATGTATCAAATATGATACGTTTGGCGTTATAGGGTTAAATTAAACTCTAATGTTGTTATCGTTATATTTTTTTTATATTAGTTGTACCTGGCATTAAAATGATCAAGAAACTGAAGAAAACATGACTGTAGGCAGAACCACAGTGATAATGTGCCGTAATGACAGAAAACAGATTTCCAAACATGTCCTAATCAATAGCTGAATGCATTTGAAGCTACGTCAGAATGCATAAAAGCAAAGCGTCTTGTGCAAATGGACACAGTTAATGTAAAGACAAGCACTGAAATTATAATATAAAGCATGAATCAGGCTACGTTGTATAGATTGATGTAAATTTAAAACACTTCTTGTTGTATCAGCTGGATGTCAAGACTGAATTACGCTGCTGGCACAGCCTTGTTGACTTGTTTAGGCGCATCGAGACTCATTTCAAAAACACGGAGTGCTGTTTGACACTTTGGCACCCAGTTTGACAGTTTGGCAACACTGTACGAGCTCACAAGCACAGTCCATGGGTGAGGAAATGGGCAGATGTTTCTACAAAGTGAATGTTTCAATCACAGTTGTGGAGAATGCCCGAAGTAAATCCACTTACGAACTACATGACTCAGGTGAAACATTAAGGGTAATTGTGGTGATGGAGTTCAGTCACCATCGACTAAATGTTTGAAAGGAACAAGGTTTTCTCTTATTTGTGAAATAAATGAGAGAAAGTGCCTGGAGATAAGAACAGTAACTAGGCTAGAAAAAAAAAAAAAAAAAAAGAGGTGATTCCCACCGTTCATATCCTTCTGCTCATATGAAAACGACACAACTTTTACAGAAAATACATCCATGGCCAGTTAAAGGAGTTATATTTTGTTTTTTTTAATGGAATTTTGCATTTTCAATCATTTCCTTGTGCTCTATATAAACTGTAAATATTCTGCTTGGGTCTGAATTCTTCATTAACTTCACAGGTCCATCTTCATCAGTATTTCTAATTAATGACAGTAGAAAGATTATATATATGTAGAAAATTATTTATATATATTTCTAAGTGAAAGGGGATAAATAACATAAAAAACCTAAATGGAAATTAATATTAATTTCATCATCAGCTATCTGCCATTTTTAATATTAGTATCATTGATGATTGCTGATGACAGTGTGACTGATGATGATCAGGTTTTTATTATCACCAGCAGAGGATATGTAATCTGATCAAAGCAATTAATTTAACCCTGGACCACCATTTTTCTCTAAAATCTAGTCAAAAACAAAAAAAATAATATTGCTTTTTGGGTGTTTTTTAATCACTTTCAGTTGCAGTTTGATCCAGTTGATGATAAAAAATTTTTTCAAAAATACATACGCCCCCATTTTTTTAATGTCTTTTTCGTCTTTTTATACATTCAATTTTACATATTTATTTTCTATGTATTTTTTTATGTAGGTTTGGTTACCTCTTGTATGTTGGCTGTATGGCTCTGATTTTTTTTTTTTTTTTTTTTTGGTGACGTACAAAACATTTTTTTTTTGCATATACTGGGGGGATTTTTCTCAACATGGATCAATGATGCATGAAATGTATCACAGAAATGAGAAAATGGTTAGTCATATGTTCCATCACTAGCTTTACATACACTGCGTCTCTAAATAATACACTTTTGCTTCATCGGCTTAACACTGAAATGGCCTTTTTATAATAAGCTACTAAAATCAGACTTGTTTTCATAACTCTGGTGGACAACCCCCTGCAGCTCGCTTCTCATTCACCTCAGAGGTAAGAATCAGTAGGGACTCGCTGTCAATCTCCAGTTCTCCCTCGCACAAACCACTTGGCGAGCTCCAATTAACATCTCTCACATTTCCACGACTTGGCGTTGCACACGGAGGGCGAGCAGGTCTGACAGGCTCACAGCACACTAATGTTTTATCATTGCCACACATCATGGTTTCTCTTTGCACTGCGACATGGGCAGCTCGCTGACGTGACTCTCCTTTCCTCTCTGTCAGGATAATACATGGTTTTTCAGGCAGCGTCTGTGATCTACCGAAAGCAATATTTTATGAAATGTAGTAAATGTTACGTTTTGCAAGACTGCGCTCGTATAATATGACAAACAATCCTCTGAGTTTGTCATAAAAACCAAAAATTGCTTTGACAAAAACATTAAATGATATTATCACTAGTATGAGTGTTTTTGTCACATTATGTACATTTAGACAGGGGTACCAACAGTGGGCCCCATGAAGGTACACGGACCCTTCATAATATTCAATATTTTAGCATGTTGGTGGGGTATATATACGTGGGGGTGTGGCCCATAACGCCCCGTTTCCACTACATGGTACCGGCTCTATTCGACTCGACTCTACTCGGTATTCTTGTGCGGCATTTCCACTTCCACCAGCTCGTCTCAGCTCGACTCGTTACTCCGACACGGCACGTTACTTCCACGTCGTCTGCTCAGAGTTGCCGAAAACTCGCTCGTTGCGTGTTTTCTTGTCTGAATTGTTATGTCCGCCACCAAAGACTGAATCTCCTTGACCGTCCATGGTGTCGTTTGGTTCTGTCATCATTTGGTTTAATGTTTCGCTATTCACTGTCTACTTCCGCATCTGATTTATGTAAATCATGGGTCACAGAGAAAACTGACCAATCAGTGTCTGCAGTGGTGATACGTCACGTTTTGGTGTCGGTCCCAACATTTTGGAACCTCAGCTGAGGTGGTGCTAAAAAACTAGTATCAGGTCCCAGATTCCAGGTCCTTTTTCGTAAAGGAAAAGCGAAAGAGCCGTGTAGAGTCGAGTAGAGTAGAGCCAGTACCATGTAGTGGACACGCGGCATAAGTGACATAACTTAAACTCACAGGACACGAAACTGAACTTTGCTTTCAATATACGACTCCAGACTCCTGACAGGTTTGGGTACCCGCAGGTGAACCACAGGTACCGTAAAAGATTATTATATTGCGCTGTGTCGGATGTCGGCTTGGGTCGGAAGAACCAGAGCGTGGGTCTAATCTGTGGTTTAGAAAACGCCTACAAAAAATAAATATCGTACTAATATAAAAGTCTGTTTTGTAGTGAAATGTAAACACCCTTTTCCAAGATAAAAAGTGAAATCGGATATATGATTTTGCCTGTATGCGCGCATTCCCAGGAATCATCACAGGTATGGTTCGGGTGTCGGGTCTATTTATAGCGGTTCGGTTCAGGTCCGGAACCAAAATTTAACGGTTAACGGTTCCGGTTCGGGATGAAGTATGACGGCTTCGGGTGGGTGCAGTTTGTGAAAATTTGACCTGTGCAGGATGCACAGGACGTTGCTCTGCTTCATTATACAACCTGTACCCATCGGCCCCCTTCCACTTCTCTACAAATACTGGGCCCCATGAGTTTGTCATGCCCCCGCCATGGCACCCCATTATTTAGACTTACTATATCTGTAGGCTGCATATATGAAATGAAACTAAAATATCCCAGTGGACATTTTTTTCAACCAACCAGTATCAAATCACCTATCGTTAACCTCAAATTGTGCTCAACTCTTGCTTAAACAAAACGCCAAAGTGTCTACCAGTGGATTGTAAAAGTGCTTTAAGCTCAGAATGTAAATCTAGAGGGGGATGAATATGATAAAGAGAGTGCCCAAGTGAATAAGACACAGACTTTCCCTTGAAGACACTGAAACCTTCTGAATGTGACCAAAAGCCATTCCCACCAAGAGATGCTTTTGAGCTGAGAACAACATAAAATACTTGGAGGCAGCCCTCAGGATCCCAGCAGAAACGCACAATGATTACATAAGGACAATTCATCTTTAAGAGCTTTTTCTGTCTTTTTTTTTTTTTTTGAAAGGGGAAGTCTCTAAGCAAACACTCAAATGTGAGATGGAAATCCAACCCATCTAATAGTACATTAACTATTCATGCAGCATATTGCCAATCAAATGGTTCTGGGGTTTGCAAAGGCAATCTTCTCATAAAACACTGGCCAAATATGCAAAAAGATAAAATGTTGTCTGATTGCACTAGAGCACCATACTTTCTTCTTCTACCATCATGTTTCTTTCATGGTACAGCACCTTTTTAAGCTCCTGAATCTTAATGCTTTCAGCCCCTAAATACAACATTCAATCAGAATTATATTTACATATAATTCATGTCTCATGCCCAGTGTAACCTTGAGCTACAATAGAATTATTTTAGTAGGATGTAAAATAGATCAAATGTATGTGCAAACATTGGAAGGGGTAGTGAGGATAGAAAAATTATAGTTATATTGAATTTTTCCAATATTGTATCCAAACAAATTAGCATTTTTCACACACACACACAAAAAAAAAATCACAGTAGACTATTAAGTACAATCGCAGAGAAAATTATTACATCACCCTTGTTTTCTTCAATTTCTTGTTCATTTTAATGCCTGGTAAATCTAAAAGGTACATTTGTTTGGACAAATATAATGATAACAACAAAAAATAGCTCATAATAGTTTAATTTCAGAGCTGATATCTATCTATTTTCCATGTTTACTTGATAAAAACCAAACTCACTTAAGTTCTTACATCAATATCTATGTCATTGTACTGACAAAAACAGTGCTTTTATTCATTCCATGTTACAATGGTTGAGCAGAACTTTTTTTTTTTTTTGGACCATACCAACTGTAAGAAATGGAGAATTTGTGCCAGATTTTAGAATAACTGTGAAAGCAAACAAGGAATAAAAATAGAATCCAATAATATTCCAAACATATTTATCAGTTTACATTCAAGTGGAGGGATTACAAATCAGTAAATAAGGGGGAAAACAACTGTGTTTTCTTATTTCAGCCATTCACAGCCTGTTGGTTTTGACAGATAACCAATAAAATATACACGACCCCCAACCCTTCATTGATAAAAGCACTGAGTTTTAAATGCATTTTAATAGTAATACCGATAAATGTAAAAAAAAATATGCTGCACAGCATTTCTGATAATCAATGGAACCCCTACTCTGCACTGTCAAGCTTTTTAATAAAACACTTGCATATTAATTCTATTTGTTATAACCAGTTAACCATGTTAGTTTGTTTTATTGTGAAGTCCAAGCTGAGATACATTAATACCATTATATATAGATGTTTACTAAGACTGAATGAAACTTTATAGAGCCCATGGAAATGATTGGCTGCCCTTTTGTTACTGACAGTGAAAGCTAGAGATGAATCATTTGGATATTTTTCTACTTCATAATGAGGAAAACTAGAGTCCAATAATGTCAACATAATGCAGACTACTTCATGTCCCTGTGGAAGCAATAACAGTAATTACAAAACTTGAATGCTACATGACAGCGAGGCTGTAACAGTGTTTTAAAAGCCATGATAGCACCTCATCCCACTGACACTTATATATCAAGGATGTTCTTTTTTTTCTGTGTGAAATAAGAAAAATTAATTATAACCCAAGTGTCACAATTTTCTAACTGATTAACACATGGGTTGCCACACAACGTCTCAAGACCCGACGCCCCCCCACCCCCGCCTATTACCACATTTGTCCTGATTGATCGTTGCCCTCAGTCTGATTCTCTGTTTAAGCCTTAAGCCTCTGTGATCCAGAAAGGTCTGCAGGACCTTGTCGTTTCACCGCCTTTACCACAAATCAGGATCAATATCGTCATATAGCTCAAACAGTAACGCAGCTCAAAATCAGTTTAACTGCACATCAGGTCATGTGGATCATAGAAAATAGGTGCACGCAGGAGAATAAAACCAATGGCAGTGTTTCAATGTCACTATCAATGAACCTTTAAATGGCATGGCACAGTAGCAATGTATCTACTGATATGATTTCCTTGGTGGTGCTTCAAAGGAAATAAGTTGTTTTTATTCCGGGTAAAACTGGTGAATAATATCTAATCAGTGTTTCAGCAGTGCATTGTAGTAGCACTGATTTGTTTTTTTTCTCCACCATTAAAGAACTTTGCAGGAGGTATATCTGCTATCAATAAAAATACATGCCAATGGTGGTCACAAGTTGAAGAGTGTTATACAGATAATTGCAGTTCAAGCCATTATTTACTATTCTGTTAACTTTATACCAAGACAAGAGTGGATTTATGCTTGGGTTTCAGCCTGGTTTGATATGAAGTTATGGTTTTATTGCAATGTATCATACTGTCACTCATTAGATGAGAGAAAATGAGACTACCCAAGCCCATAAATGAGAGTGTAGCAACTTTAGTCTACTTGGTCGTGGTAATAAAAAGTCAAAGGTGCTTTGGCAACTATACAGTCATGGAAAAAATTATTACATCACCCTTGTTTTATTCAATTTCTTGTTCATTTTAATGCATGGTATAACTAAAGGTACATTTGTTTGGACATATTATGATAACAACAAAAATAACTCATAATACTTTAATTTCAGAGCTGATATTTATCCATTTTACATGTTTTCTTGATAAAAAACAAAATCACTTGAGTTCTTACATCAACATCTATGTCATTGTACTGACAAAAACAGTGCTTTTAGACATTCCATGTCCCACCTCCCATCAACCGTTATGGACAATGCAACATGACTCTAAGGCTGTTGTATTCCAAACTAAATAATATGTCCCAAAAAAAAAAAATCAGTCCTATCATCCTACCTATTTATGAGATATTTAATGTAGAGATGGGTCTATTCCTCAACTGTACATCACAAATTGGCCAGATAAAAGCATCTCAATTTCTCAGAACTGTGCAGATACACACAGATGCTCTGAGACCTTCAAGTACTATGATAGAGATATATGTGTGTATCAGCTACGTGAACAAACATAACATGCACTATGTCCACATTCCTTTACAACCTGTTAAAATGTGATGAAGATGAAGATAGGGGATATGAAATGACTTTACTGACACGTTGGCGCAAAATAACAAAATAAATAAATCGATGTAGTGCTCCTAGCAGAGGCAGAATGACTCACAACTAGGTGATATAAAAAAGATTACCAAAGCATGATAGATGAAGGGAAAAAAAACATAAAATATATTATTACTCACCCCTCCCAAAAGGGAAGCAAAGGGTATAGTAGTTTTACTCAAGCAGTAACACTATTGGTTGAATTCATACCAAATTAGGCTTATAGATTTCAAGTGATTCAAAATAGTTCCAGTTACATTTTAGAAAAAGTAGGTCAAAGTTAAAAAAATTTTATGAATTTTTAAAATCTTTTATTTTCTCCCATTTACTTATAATGGGTTAAATTTAAAATCTTTCACAGCAAAGCTATTGTTGAATTCATACTAAACTGGGTTTATAGATTGCCAGTGACCCAGGATAGATGTGGTCACATTTTGGGAAAAGTAGGTCAATGTTAAAAAAAAAAAAAAAAATTAGTGGTGAATTCTTAAAATCTTTTTTATTTTCTCCTTTTTACTTTAAAACAAAATTTGAAATGTTAACTATTATAATTTACTCCAAACTTGTCACATATATTGAGGCAATTGATATAACCACACACATAAACATGATGACATCAGCTGGATCCATGCCAAAATAAGCTACAATACATGGAAGGGGCATGGTTTGTTGTGCCTGGCATCACTTGTTTCACCAACCTAACTCTGTACATTAGCAAATGAAAATCAATCATTACTTATAAGCCTAGTCTAGGTTAAGACTTGTGAAGAACATTAGCCATACAGTGGTTCCCAAATTTTTTGCTATCAAGACCAAGATGATCACTTCGATGTCTCCTTAGAATGCAGATTTAGGAAAATATCAATAAAATTAATTGTCACAACATGACTTTTTTACTGTCTCCCATCATCAAAACATCAATAACAGATCAACACCAACCATCTATAATATGTAATGTCAGTGAACAAGTGATAGTCACATGACACAAATAATTAAAATGCTAATAATAGAAAACTGACCCACATTTTACTTTTTGTACCACCTTGACCATTACACACCTATCTTTTTCATCTTTTAACTGTTCTAAATAGCTTTCTTAATCTGGTTTTACACCCACATATTATGTTATTGTTATACATTTCACTCTTTACATTTGGGAAGCCAATAAAATAGGTCAATGGGCCATGTTATCTTGTTCTATAATCTTCTCCATCATATTTACAGTTTGGGAACTTAGCTTCATGTTGGGCTAGCAATGCTATAATCCACAGAACTGAGTTGAGGGATCACAGATGAACCTGGTGAAGATACAAGTTACCACGCTGTTACGATTAAGCTCTTTCTGAGTCCCTTTCTTTTAATATCTGAAGGAGAGACAATGATGTAATGACATGAGATCGCACCTGTAGGTGTCAGGTTGTCATATTTATAAGTGTTTTGCAAAGACGGAGTGAAGCAGTCATTCCCAGAAGCTCAAACAGTGAGCGACTTTCCTGTAATCCCTATGAATATCTTAACTTTTAATGGCCGCTGCTATTTTCTTCACCTCCAATCTGCTACTAGCTATCCGTTTCTTCATGATCTTATTCCAAATGAATGGCTGCTGCTGCTGACAAGAATTTAAAACACAATATCCGTTGCATATTTAACGTGAGAACCCCATTTTATGTGTGTACATGTAGTGTGTAAGTATATACATTCCCATCATGGTAGCATGTCTGATAAGAAATTTAATGACAAAATTTCAAGCATCATTTATCTCTGGAAGCCACACAATAGCATCACACTGCAGCATAAAAAGTGGGGATTATTTTACCTTGGCGTGTCCTGGATTTAGAAGATGGCAGCATTGGCAGAACAGTTTAGTGCATGCATTTTCAAGTCTTACATAAAACCGATAAACTGGTAATGTTGGTTGGTAGACAGACCCAGTGAATGACCACTTTTTGTTTGCTACATTTCGTGAGACTGTTTGGAGGGAAGCATGATTCATCTTTTGAATGGTCCTTTCACTGTGCTGTTAGAACAATAATCCGCCGTTATCCTTCCTCTGTCTACTCTACTAGTGAGATGGGTGAGAGTATTATGGTACAATCACACTGCAGCTACCTGAGTTGAACTATTTAGCCATAAACTGTCATTTCCTCACAGAACCTTCTCGCAACTAGGATTGATTTAGTGCAATTAACAGAAAGCTGCACAAACCCAGATGTAGTAAATGGCATCCCAGCTAACAATCTTAATTTGTCATAACAAAACACTGGGGTGTTTTCTGTTGGAGCATGGTAAACACCTATTATACATCATTCAACACCTCCAGTTTGTCATGCCGACTTATGTTTCTGGGCTTTTTTTGTCCAGAGTTGTGCCAACAGCTACTAGCATATTTCTCAACCTTTTTTGAACAAACACCCCTTTTCATCATCATGAGTCTCCTGCCACCCCCCCTCCCCCTCCCAGTTTTTGCCATTGACGTAACATGCTACTTGATATTGACACTTATGCCGTGTTTCCTCTGTGTGGTACCGGCTTGACTCGACTGCCTTTTCGCATTTCCATCACGTAACAGAACCTGGAATCTGGTACTACTTTTTTAGTCGTTGCCCAGCCGAGGTTCCAAAACAGGTGAACAGATAAAGTGTAAACACTGCAGACCACTGATTGGTCAGAGAGTTAATCCAACAAAGTTCATAGTGTCTATGTTCTTGCAGTTTATTTAGTTTTCTTATGTATCAGACACGTAATCAGTTTCTCATGCTTGACATATTTCGGCGGTAAACTTCCGTCTTCGTCAGAGGTGTCACGTGGTGGTAAATGGACTAAATGGACTGCTCTTATATAGCGCTATATCTACCTTTTGGTACTCAAAGCGCTTTACATAGGCCTCACATTCACCC
>JAPSES010072318.1:0-10907 GCA_029822895.1 Maxillicosta whitleyi | reverse complement strand
CTCAGAGCGAACATTTCCTGAAAATTTCATTAGGTTTGGTCAATAATTAACCCAGATACTGAGAAACAAATTTTTTGACCCCAATGTTAATGAAAATTTCAAAGTGATCCAGAATCCAGGATTTCTTCCGGATAACCTCCAAAAGTTAATCATTCCTTCCTTGTACCATTGCCAACAAATCCTGAAAATTTCATCAAAATCCGTCCATAACTTTTCGAGTTATGTTGCTAACTATCGAACGTACAAACAAACAAACAAACAGAAAAAAGATTCTAGTTTGCAAATGATCATAAAGACATTTACCTGAAAGACTGAAATCGCATGTATTGTTTTGTTAGTTTGACCAATATCCGAGAATAATATTCATAACCTATACTGCAGCCGGCCATCAGGGGTAGGTCCAGATGTTTTGTCTTCATTTTTATAGGGTTGTCACAGTGTCAATCTTTATTATATAGTCTACGATCCAAACCAATTTGAGAAGTGTGTTTTTCCTTAAATGACTCACGCTTATTGTGCACAACGCTAAGTGCAGCAAGTAATAACAGAAACAGAAACATTTGTAAGTGAGAAAACAACCTGTGGTATTAAAGGGCGTAAATCCTTGCAAACGGATTTACTCCTTTGTCAAAGCTTGACGTTTTCAGCATGTAGTTGTAACTTGGTGTTATTTCATGAGGCAAGGGGGACTTTGAAAACAGTACCACAGATTGAAGACAGAGGGGAGGAGAACGTACATGGAAACAGCCAACAAAAGGAAAGATTATTCTAGCAGACAATGTCCCCAGAGTCACACTCCTAAATGTGCTGAACAACGGCTGTTAAAATTTAGATATAAACACATTTATCATCCAACATCCATTTAATGATTTAAGCCATTTACATTCCCCAGTTTCTATTACATAGGAGCTACAGTAAACTAGAACCTCGGTGGTGGGTTAGCATAATATCGACTGTCTCCAGGGGGCTTATGGGTAGTCTGAGCTGAGGGCAAAGGTCAGGGGTTAACACCACCTGAATAAATATGAGTATGCATTCTACCAGAACCAAAATATACTCATACGCAGGCTTGAGACAAAGGAGAATGATGCTGCAATGCACATGGATGTAGGTTGGCGTGAACCCGTCATTGCACACAGACATGCATGAACACACACATTCAAGACAAAGACAGACAACCGCACACAGCGCAGAGACAGATGACTTCTCTATGTTCTCCTTTCACATCTTTGTAAAATATGTCACAGTAGCAGCCGGCGTCCATCTGTCCCGTCCTCCCTAAATGAAGCTGCTTCTTTCAACGTGCGTCTGTCTTTAGGATAATTTCACAAGCAAATAGTTAGTGAGTCTGAAAATTTACAACCAGGTCACAAAGAAGCGGATCTCCTTGGTTTGGGAGGCATTTTGGGGGCAGATTTAAGAGGATAATCCTACTCAATATGAAAACCTACACTGAAAAAGCACTAAGATCCATAACACTGTTTATTTTTCAACATATTTAGTAAAAATAAACTGATATAGAAAATGAATAGACATGGCTGCTGACCATGGAAACAAAGTAGAGTATAATATCATAAAATTGTCAAAACATTCACTTAAAAAAATACTACATTTAATCTGGTACATTCAGGTACATGACGCTAGCTGAATATAACTTTTCCTGTACCTTTATGCTGTGTTTCCGAAACATGGTACCGACTCCACTCAACTTGACGCAACTTTTCTAGCACTTGCTTCGCCAAGGTTCCGAAATGGGTGAAGAGATACTAAAATGAGACATGTAAACACTGCAGACCACTGATTTGTTGACAGTTGTCTCTGCATCATTGCATCAACAATGTGCCACTTGCAATTTAAAAAAAAAGCAGATTTGGAAGTTTACAGTTGGCTAATCCATGATGACAGCACACAAAATGACACCATGGTCAGTCAAGGACCTTCAGATATTTCTGTCCTTGGTGGCTGATGAAAAGATTAGGCAGGAGCGTGATGGGGCAACGAGGGAATTTAACAGCAACTCTCTGAGAAGATGTAAGTTACACGTAGCATTTTTAGCATTGCAGTGACGTCCAGGTACTCTAAAGTTGGTAGTATCCTGTAATGGAAACGGTCTATAATAGTATCTGACACCTGATTGAAGTCGAGTCGAGTCCATGTAGTGGAAACACGGCATTAGGTCTTAGAACCCTGTGTAAACTTTTGGATACTTAAATAAAAACGACAATATAATTAATTATCTGTTACATTAAAACAATGGCTGTTTAGGTTTTATTTACTCTGGGTTCAATTTTGTCACGTTTCCTCTACATGGAACCAGCTAAACTCGGCTTGACTTGGTATTCTGATGCGTTGCATTATTTCTGTGCCGTCTGCTCAGAGAGTTGCTGAAAACTCGCTTGTTGCGTGTTTTCTCGTCCGAATTTTTACCTCGGCCACCAAAGACCGAATCT
Organism: Maxillicosta whitleyi; assembly: GCA_029822895.1. Taxonomy (NCBI): domain Eukaryota; kingdom Metazoa; phylum Chordata; class Actinopteri; order Perciformes; family Neosebastidae; genus Maxillicosta; species Maxillicosta whitleyi. Next base: position 8,457 of record JAPSES010072318.1, on the reverse strand, counting down.
TTTTGACTGACCATGATGTGGTTTTGTTCTGTCATCATATACATTAATGTATCATGTATAGCTATATTTACTGAAAACTGACCAGTCAGTGGTCTGAAGCGTTTATACGTCACAGTTTAGTAACGCTTGGAACCACAGTGGAGGTGGTACCAAAAAACTAGTACCAGATACCAGGTCCTTTTTCCTCAGGTGAACTGAGTTGAGTCGAGTTGGTACCACATAGTGGAATCGTGGCATTAGTGGATTCATTCTGATAGATTTAGATGCCAATTTAAAATAGATTCACTTGGATTATGTAACAAATAATAGATGACAAAAAAAAAAAACAGGATCAGTGAACACCTGAGCAGTAATAATATACAGCAAACTGAAATACATAGGGGTAGATGATGTAGCAAAATAATATGATCACAGTATATTCTTTCCTCTATTGACTGATATCAACATTTCTCATAATGTATAATTTAATCATGTTGCCAGTTTTAAAAGTATGCTGATAATACATGGAGGCTGGGGACAGAGGGTTCATTGGATAAACTTTGGAATATTAACATGGCAAAGCATTTTCATACATGATGGAACAATGACATCTGTCAATAACTATGTAAACACAGGAAAATACATCAAATATCAACCTTCCTGCTCCAACCAGGGACCTTTCTGTGTGGAGTTTGCATGTTCTCCCTTGTCTGCATGGGTTCTATCCACATACCCCAGCTTCCTTCCACCATCCAAAGGCATGCACTGATAGGTTAAATGGTCAACCTAAAATTGCCCATAGGAGTGAATGTGACAATGATTTGTTGTTTGTCTACATTAGGGCTGCACGTTATTGGAAAAAAACTGCCATTGCATTTGCAACCTTTAATATATATTGTGATAAATGAAAAATACTTAGCAGGATATACTAATAGCTGTGTGGTCAAACTAATTAGTTGTGTTTCCTCTTGTTGTGACAACTGGTGTAAGTTACTATCGACAGAACACGTGTTTCAGTATCATCCTTCTTGTAGCCAAAATAATTCCAGATAACTGACATTGCTTTTGTGTTTGGCATCAAGTCTACATTTACAGTGATTTTACTCTAGTTTGTTGCTTATGTCGTCACCTACAATGACCGACAAGGGTCATTTGATCAGATTTGATCATTATACATGTGCTTTTTTTTTTCTTCCAGTGCATTTTTTTCATTTGCACCACGTTCCTCTTTTTGTACCTCATTTAGGCTGTGTTTGAATTTGTAAATTTGCAGCTGTTTTTCTTAATTGAGGCACATTGAGTTTGAGTTACCAGTGACTCACTCCAAACTGATTAAGAACATTTGTGATTGGTGGATTGCTGCGTGCAGTGTGAGTCAGGTACCCATAAATTTGCCTCCTACATTACAGGACCTGTGGTGTGACTAACACACATGTACGTCATGATAATGATGCTCAAATGATATATTGTGCAGCTCTACACTATATATATCGAGCCTGCGATCAACTGGTGACTTGAACCCAGGAATGAATGAATGAATGAATGAATGAATCTTTCTGTTTCAGATTTGGATTTTGCATTTCAGAACAATGTAGATGTCTGACTTTTTAAGGGGAACCAAATCTATTCCTTGTTCATTTCTGTGTATCTGACAAATGCAACATCATCCCTATAAGTGAAACTAATATGCAAAAGTAACCACCTCTATGTTTGTTTGAAATATGGCTATTTTCTTTGAAAATATTAACCTTTCGATGTCAGAAACAGCTCTCTGCAACTGGATAATCACAGTTTTATATTGTATATTATGTGATTATGCACTGGGGGGATACTCCCTTTCAGGCATAACAGTTGCTCCATTTTCTGTTTTTTTTTTCGTTGTTTTTTTTTGTATGTTTTGTATTATGTTTGTGTCTGAAATAAACTAAACTAAACTAAACTCTGATGAACATCCACTATATGTGACACTTTTAGCCTGTTTCTACAGTGCAGGCTGTATGAAGCTCATTATACAAGTGTAACCTGTGTGTTTATTTCACATATAGAACCACAGTGCGTAGTTCATCTCCTATAAGAACAACAACAAACATCATGATCAACAGTCCCAGGTGAAACTTTACTTCTTTATCTCTTTTCCATTCATAAAAACCTTTTTTTCCATTTTGGTAAAGCTGTCCTTTATCTCAGTGTCTGAGGTCAAATCCATCTGCGTTGTGTCATCACTTTAATTTGTTACCATGTACTTTTCATCAGAGGCAGTCAATTTATTACTGCTGTGATGGCAAGTGCTGTTGCTATGGTTACCATCATGTTGAACATACTTTGTAGATATGATCGTTTCAACACTGCTGGCAGAGCTACAGTTAAGTTATCCCAATGTGTTACATAATAATGGCAGCCACACACTCATTTCAGTGTGATCCCACCCTGACCTCCAGTTGTGACAGACAATAGTCGGCAGAAGTTCATCTGACACAGCAAAGACACGGGAAACATGAGGGCAAAACACACTGCGGGATCACTGTGTGTGTATGTACGACCCTAACTTCCTGAGCTGCGGGTGTGACGAGGGTGGGATAATGCCACTTCCTGCGGGCCAGATTAATGAGCTAATATTGGATATAATCCTGCTATTGTGAAAGTCCTGGAGACCTGGCAACCCGACTGATAATAGGTCACAACCTCTGCAAACACATTCCTGGAAAGCCACACACACCACAGATACTACATACAAAACATGTGGTACATGGCAGATAAGCAACCTGACAAAATGTTCCAACTGTAAATGCTTGTAAATTTGGCTCTAAAGCAGTTACCTCTGTGCACATGTACCCACCAAGTAACATCTGACCACACAACATGACTCTACATCACACATGATAATCAAGCTGCATAAAAGTTCACTGATTTTCCTCTTTTACACACTATTCAACTTTCTTATTTCTACATGGATGCTTCTATGAAACTGGGTTTATTTTGGTACCTGGCAACTTGCCATCTTTAGACTCAATAATAAAAGATTAAAAAAAAAATTAGACATACTGTATATTCCCCCAGGATGTACCTAATGATGACCTCAGATAAATCCAAAAAAAAATATATTTCTGCTGAGCCATCTCAAAATGATTTTTTAATAAAATATTGGGGCCAAAAATAGGACTAAAACTGGGACAGTTCGGTTTGGTGTAAGTGCATAATCAATACTGTATAATCATCAGCAATGTCCAATAATCAAAGTCAACAATATGCAATGATTATAATTAACAATGTGTAATAATAAAAAAAAAATTCATTAATCATAATTAGCAATGTGTACTAATCAACAAAGTAAAATAATTATAATCAATAATGTGTAATAATCAATAATATTCAGTAATCTTAGTCAACAATATGCAATAATTAATGATCAGTAATGTGTAATAATCAACAAAGTGCAATAATCATAATAATTAATGTGTAATAATATAAACAACAATGTTGCAATAATCAATACTGTGCAATAATCATAATTAACAATGTGTAATAATCAGTAATATACAATAATCATAATTAGCAATGTGTACTAATCAACAAACTGAAATAATTATAATCAATAATGTGTAATAATCAATAATATCCAGTAATCATAGTCAACAATGTGCAATAATTAATAATCAATAATGTGTAATAATATAAGCAACAATGTTGCAATAATCAATACTGTGCAATAATCGGAATTAACAATGTGGAATAATCAATAATATCCAATAATCACAGTCAACAATGTGCAATAACCAATAATGTCCTAATCAACAATGTACCATAATCATAATTAACAATGTGGAATAATCAACTAAGTGCAATAATCATAATCAATAATATTCAATAATCATAGTCAACAATGTGTAATAATGAATAATCAATAATGAATATTCATAATTAATCATGTGCAATAACTAGATCTGAATGTGTTTTTACTGTTGTTTTTTGCTATTTAATACTATTGTACATTTTCATCTTATCCATATCTTTCCATATTGTACATTTTCCTTTTTTTTTTTTTTTTTTTTACTCCATAACTACCATATCCATAAAATGCATCAGACTTTCATCGTGTATGTTCTGTGTATAATATGACAACAAAAGGAATCTGGAATCTTAATCTGCTGCTACACACACTATGTGCAGTTTTTATGTCAGGCCACAAACCAGACAGAATTCACTTCCATGTGGTGTTCATATCTATTTATGCTATTTTCCACACACTCATATTCCATTGCATATCTCAAAGATCTGTGTGCAACTTTAACATGAGTGTATTTAAAGAGTACCAAACACCCTCCATCCAACCCTCAGTGGGTTTATTCATCACACAGATAAAGCCCTGGATATTAGCTGTGTGCATTTACATCACCGTTAGCAACGCTGTTAGATTACTTACTGCTGGTTGAGGACAGAGGACTGTAATCAGACCTGCAGAGGATGACAGAGAAAAAAAAAAGAGAGAGAGAGACAGAGGGAGGACAAAAAACAGAGGAAGGAGACAGGCGTTTATATTACAAAGTACAATCAACGTGACTTACAGGACGACATGTTCTTATTTCAAATAAAGTGCTGACATCTGGCTAAACAGTAGGAGAGGAAAGGTCACCAAAAATGCATCCACACGTTCTCACAGTGGATTCTATTTAAAGGGATAAAGCACACGGACATCTACATGAGTACTGATGTAATCAAGTGCAATGCAGAGGGAGCTGTACTGTTTGGATAGTCAATTCATACTTTATTCATATTTCAGGAGATCATATTTTGTATCTATACATGTTACATACAAAGACATATAACAAATATATGCAAAAAGAACCGACTTTTTTAACCCATAAAGACCCAAACATAAACCATCTACCAAAACCATTTACTGATCTAAACTGTTTCACGTCTGTTCATCCATTAATCCTATCAATACATGTAAATAATTGGTGTAATGATCCATGTATAACCCATTTGGATGTTCAGAGGCTTCGTAGTTACCATGGAAACACTGTCATCTTCAACAACATTGATTCACCAGTAAAAACCCATAGATATGGATCAATGACAGTGGATGGAAACACTGGGTTTATGTTCAGTTAATGAGAGATTTGATGAAAAAGTGAGTTTTTCTTCAGTTTTCTCTTTTTTAATATAATAACCCTCACCTTTAATCTGAGGTTTTATGAATGATTAGTGAATGAAAGACAGGAAAATACCTGATGTTCACTGAAAAAACTTTAAATACAGAATATAATGTCATAATAGATGGTGATAAATCACTGGGTCTTTATGGATTAAAGCAGCATAAAAGGAAGAGCCAAAAAGTTGTCAGACAAATGCAATCAAAGGTTAATTTAGTGAAATGAAACTAATTTTCTACATAAGCTCAATTAGAATCTAAACGCATTTGCAGTCTATGTTTCCATGTTTGCTTCTTTGCAGAATTACTGGGGTTGTGTTTGTCTTTGACATTTGTCAGAACACTTTTTGACTCTCCTCCTCGTATTTATTTAACATTGAGCATTTCTGCATTATTATTATCAGTAAAATGCACTTAAAATGTCAATACAAGACTGAGCTCATGAAATGGCATTGTATATCACACAAGTTCTTATGGTATTTGCTGTGTTATACCTATGCATTTTCAACCTTTCACATGTTATTCAACGCCATTTGATCATGTGTCAATTTACGCCAAGGTCTCCGGTTTACATAATAATAACCCCGACCCTAACCCTGACCTCTAACCCTCAGTGCATAGTATTTTAAAATTACTTAGAATACAATGGAATTCAATGCCATACATGAGGATAACCTTATTACAGCCAGGTGAATAGTAGCCATTTAATCATTTCTCTAATATCAAGAGTGCATTTCCCAAAATGTCGAACTTTTCCTTAAGATCAGGATTCTGTATGAATTCTTCTTTCATGACTGTGAGCACAAATGTACAAAGTAAAGTCTCAGGGAAAAGGTATATCTAATTTAAGTCTTTAATCAAACACAGAATTAGATTTCCGCTAATCTGATCTGAGTGAATTAAACCTAATTTTCTGATATTCTCCTAAATTCATGTATGATGTATACAGCAGGCTTGACCCCCTACATACACCACAAAAGGATGAAGACGTAGTTCTACACAAAGCGTTATATATTATATTCCCAAAACGTCTGTGAAACCTCAGCTCACACATGGACTGTACGACTGGAGAATGGGAGTCCTGTAGGAGTCAGCTGACAACTGGAGAACAGTGTTCCTCCACACACCCTCTGTCTAAACTAATAAGACCTTTGGGAGCTGTAGGACAGGAGGAAACAGAGGGACGAGTCTGTTTCCTGCAGCAGGAGGTTATCAATCTCACTGAAATTCAATGGCAGTGCAGAGCTGAGAGTGCACGGTGGGGTGGGAACTGGCCAAGGTGAGCAGGAAAAGGTAAGATAGAGCTGCGCAGAGGGACGAGAGTTGGCATAAGGAGCGAAAGGAAAGGCAAATATATGTGACAGATTGAAAACACATGGCCTCGTCCCTAAAGAGAGAAATGACAACAGGTGGAAACTAGAAATACCACCTCCACCAACCAGTCACATGACAGTTTACATTCATGTCAGAACTAGGGCTGCACGACCACAGGCATTATGTACAGCATTGTGACTAGGGATGTCCGATATTGGCTTTTTTTGCCGATATCTGATATGCCAATATTGTCCAACTCTCAATTTTCGATTCCGATATCAGCCGATACCGATGTCGATATGTGGGTTATTTTTCCTGCTAATTTTGCTAACATCACATATCTCCTGTTGTGGAATTAACACAACATGCTTAATGTTATTGTGATGCTCCACTGGATGCATTCTTGAATGCACCAAGGCTTTAAAATGTTAACATTATTTGTGCAAAATAAGAAAAATACTTCAACTTAATTTAGGGAAAAAGTGCCATGTTTATTTTTATTTTTAATTGTCTCAAACAACAGTTTGGATTACACTCTCCCTGAGATAATCTTGAGAATGCCCACAACAAATAGGGCAAATCTGACTTCTTCACAAATGATAAAACATTGTACCTGAACAACTATGTGTAACAGCAGCATCTAAAGTCAACTAAAATAACAGGCATAGTGTATGACAGGATACTCTTCTGTCTGTGTCTGTATTTGGGTGTAACACAAGCATTATCATTTATCAGTTTTGAGGCAAAAAAAATCTGATAACGATATTAACCGATATTACATTTTTAGGCTAATATCGGGCCGATAATATCTGTGGGCCAATAATATCGGACATCTTTAATTGTGATAATAATAATATTGCGACATTTCTCATTCTTATCTTATCTTGTAGAACATAAGCATCAAACATGCAGCCTGTGGGCGAAAACTGTTCCGCCAAAGAGTCCAATCCAGCCCATGGAATAAATGTATTAAATTAAATTCATGACATGGCTCTAAAGGTACAGACAGTGTTTTGTGTTCACTTTAAAGGCACAGTAGCGTTCACTTTCATATAAAGTCCATGTATAACCCAATACTTTAGCCTCAGTAAAGCTGAAAAACACAGCCTGTACCCAATCACACCTGGAAAACGGTGGTTCTGAAAGGGTCAGTGTGTAGAACTTCATGATACCTGACAGTAAAATTGTAGATAGAAATAACTGGATCCTCCTAAAAACATCAGAGCCACCTTTTAAACACCACCGTACAGTTTAAAGAGGAAGTCTGAGCTGAACTCCTGTCCAAACATCAGCAACTCAATCTAAGTTTACAAAGCACACCTCTTATTGTCAGGTAATTATACTCTAACAAAAACATAATTATGAATATTATATTCCATTACTGCAATTAAAATACCATAAATCCCCTAAAAGCTCAAACTGTGAGACTTCGAACTCCCCAAATGCCTCTGGCCACTGCTGTCACCACCGAGCATGAAAAGAAGAAAGTTTCCTTTTAAGGTCCATGATTTATAGAGTCGTAGTTGGAGCAGTAGTATATGTGTCGGTGTGTGCAGTTGCAGATCTGTTTTGATGGGTCTCTTGGGTGTGTGTGTGTGTGTGTGTGTGTGTGTGTGTGTGTGTCTGTTTGGTTAGCGTCTGGCCTGGCGGTCCTAGACCGGCGGTGCTGCTTCACTTCATCTCCTTCCAAAGACAATAAACGAAGTCAGGCTCCAGCTCGGCCGTGCACACACTGTTTGCCTGCAGTGTGACCTGGTGGCTCTGAAGTGGATCTAAATGTGTAGTTTGACACATGGAAAACTGAACAGATTCAGGCGTCTGTTGAGTGATTAGAGAGGGAGGGATGATGAAGACAAGAGGGATGATGAAGACGAGGGATGATGAAGACGAGAGGGATGATGAAGAGCAACATAGTCAACATTTTTTATACTTAAGACCGAGCTCTGCCTACATGTAACAGAGCTTACACTGTTACATGTATATTATATTGTTTATACTGTTACATGTATGTT